>CAXAMN010023484.1:897118-912341 GCA_963970005.1 Durusdinium trenchii
GACAGAGCTTTCTATGCAGCACCTATGCTTCGACATGTGGAAATTGCTGAAGGAATCCAGCATGTAGGATTGGCGGCCTGGCAGGGGTGTCAGCAGCTGCAGATCGTCAAGCTCCCCTCCTCAGTCTTAAGCTTAGAAGATGGAGCTTTCCAAGGCTGCTATGCCCTTCGGGAGGTGGTGGCCCCAGGCTGTGTTCAGTTCAGTCGAAGAGTGTTTGCGGAGTGCTGCTCCCTCAGCAGAATCGGTGTCAGCCAAGAGGCAGATGACAGCAATGTCCTGGCACCAGGAGCGCAGCTGGGCCGATATGCTTTCGAGAGCTGCCTCACGCTTACATCCATCACCTTTGCAATGGACCAAACCAATAAGGCTAGGGCGCTGCATTTTGCGGGGCGGGTCTTGAAACCCTCTGTCTCCCAAGCGACTTTCACAACATTGGCCCGCGGGCTTGTGAAAACTGCAAGCGACTTGTGGAAGTCAACCTCACGTGCACAGATATCACGGCCCTTCTCAAATCTACCTTCGCCCAATGCGTGGCCATGACCCACATTTGGCTGCCGCCACGCTTAACGCAAATCGGCAAAGAAGCTTTCCTCAGCTGCATAGCGCTCCAAGAGGTGGTCATTCCGACCGAGCTCCAGGAAATGGGCATTCGAGCCTTTTGTGGGCGCGAGCAACTAAGATGTTTCACTCCCCTTGACCTGGGGGAGACTGACCGACTCGTACAGGCAGAACACAATGCATTTTTGCTGTGTGATAATTTTGAGCAACCGTCATGGGTGGAGCTGCTGCCCACAGAAGGACCAGATTCGGACGCCTTTGATGAGGAGCTTTTTACGGAATTCCCCTGACCCCAAGACAGTGCATTAAGGAACCACGGCGGGCGCCTTAGCGCCAGTCCTGGGTAAACATCCGTCCCTTGTGCTGCCTTTCTGGCTCGGAGAGTTAGGACCCATGTCGCAGCAGCTGTCCGGCGAAGTAAAATCCACCTACTTGCACACAGTTGGCAGACATTGGTTCAAATACCGACTTTAGGTCATCCTCTATGGAGCCTGCCGAATCTTCTGGCACCAGCACCCCCCCTGAAACGGAGCCGGTGATGGACTGCCGCTTGGTGCTAACTACCCTGTCGGGCGCGACGCTCAATGTCTCTCTCAGCATTGTAAAGTTCGACCGATTTGCGGACCTGGAGGATCACGATATGGATTACCTGGCCTCAGTGACTGACCTCAAAGTGTTCGGATGTTCAATTGAATTTTTGCATCTGGCCACACAGACCTATTTAGAGGACCCGATTTGGGACAAACTGCAACAGAGTATGGAATACTGCATAATTTTTAAGGATTGCAGCGAAGTTCTGCCCTCGCAGGAACTCCTAGAAGGGTATCCCATCCACAAAGTTCCGCTTGCTGTCCATGTCCCCATGAATCCAGAGGGCGCAGTCCCCGAAGGGGCGTTCGCAGGATTTTTTTTGCACGAGTGGAGGCGCTGTGTGTGCAGGTTGTGCACAAGTCACCTTAGTCGAGTGTCAAGAGAGTTACCAGCCAGGTTGCAACCGAACAGGGGAAGAAACAAAACCAAACAACCCCCACAAAACCCAACACAACCAAAACCAACACGAAAAAGAAAGAGAAGCAACCTGTAGTGTAACTCGAGGTGCCAGGTCGGCATGAAAGAGTGAAACAGGAATTCAGCAAAAGCCCTCAGAAGTTCTTGTCCATCAACGAACTGTCAAGAGGATGAGCCGCACATCAATGCATGCTCGAAAGTGGATATTCATGTGCAGCAGCTGGTTTAGTTGCCAAGGTCCTTCACAGTCAGGCTTAGCATAAGAGCATGGAGGAGACTTATGACCGGTCTCACAGTGCACTTTCATGCATGGCCCACGAGATTCAGTCTTGGACTTGTCTGCAGTCAGGTAATCTGCATTTTTTTCCACGAGTACGGACGCCGTGTGGGCATGGTGCCCAGGTCATCATTGAAGGAAGAAAAATGGTGGAGAAGAGGACAAAGGCAACCCAACAAGACCCAAACAAAAAAACACCAGCCAACCACAGCCCAAAGGCCGAGTCTCCACCCTCCTGTAGTATTTCCTCTGTACTAGGGTGAAACAAGTGAGACGATGACTGCTGACTATCTATGGGCCTGAATTCACGAAAGAAGAGCATGGCAGCGAGGGTTTGTGCTCTAGCAAAATCTCAAAGAAGTCGTCAAATGGACTTCACATCACTATTACCAGTGACCAGCGGCCACTGCACAGAATGGCAAAAACCTGGTCACAATGCAAGTCCCGGGCATTGGTATGCTCTAACGCAGGTCTGATCCTTGCCTAGGTGGATCAGTGGTTGCTATGCAGGTCATGCCGTGGAAAAATCCTTTCTTGTAGCACAACCCATGCAACTGGTTGCGCATACAAGTCAAGAGGCATAGAAGTTGGTAGTGTTCAGGCAGCGGCGGCCATAGCAACGACGAAAGCCTGCAGGTAAGGGTGCGAAAGTCTCACCCCCCCGAAGGGAGGTCATCTCGGCACCCTTCGGCACACAAAGGTGCCAAAACGGGGTGCGCCCTAACTTTGAGAAATGCTGCATCATTGCAAAAGCATCGTTCTGTTGCGCGCAAGGCCCGTGTGAAACAGGTGAGACCGTGGACCTATCCTAGCATGGTATCTGTACCTCTTTGTACAAAATTGGAAATGTCGGACATCAACAGAGGGAACTAAGGTTCCCCCTGGGCATCCTCCATTGCCACTCTCTACCACCCGCCTGTTGGGAACGAGGAGCTAAGGCTCTCGTTCCTATTGGCTCACTGTATTGCGAATGGCGAAAAGAAGTTGGCGACCCTACTTAGTGTTTTCACTTTTCACTTGCCGTAGCTTCCTGGCGGTGTGCTTATGCACCATTCCCGCTGCGAAAGCATTGCTGGTCTTTGGCGCAGGTTCTAGAAAGTCTTCTCTCCATAGATCACTGGCATCGGCCGGCAAAACTCGGTGCCATTCGGACTGGTCGAGTTGCTCACATTTGTCAAAAGCATTGGGTCGGGCATATGTCCCTCGCCATGTTTTGCTTTTTCTTTGTTTGCATATTGCTCGAAATTGCGTGCTACCTGCAAAAGCGCATCGCGCCATGTAAAGCAGGGATGAGGAGTGGAAACCTCCTGTAGAGAGGTACACTTGAGGAAGGATTCTTATGCCGTGATCCTCAGCTTGGGGCGGATCAACAGTTTGCAGCTGTTGGCGGCTCGCACAGGCGGTGGAGCCTATCCTGTTGAAGTCTGTCGGCAAGGCAAGTGCGACGATGCCCGCCTCCAGAAAGCAGCAGTCCGGCAAGCATCGGTTTGGGTGCGCTGCATCCGGCTCTGGCATACCTAAATTGATGTGACTCAGAGCTGTGCATGCTTGAAAGCTCGCGGCCTCAGTTGGGCTTGGGGGGCTAGCCGATTGCTAGGGCATTGAGCTGTGCCCTCCCTTGTCAAGGAGCGACACTATTCGGATACTTTAGTGCCGAAATGCTTGCAACCGAAGCAAACTCTACTCGTGGAATTTGGCACCAGCTAAGTGCACCATGCAATAATCTGACGACTGTGTCTGGCAAGTGGACGATTTGCAACTGTCGACAGCTCATCCACGCAGCCTCTCCGACAATCTTGACACCGCTCTCCACGAGTGCGTGACGGATCCCTGCGCAAAAGGAAACGGCTTGTGGGGGATGTGTGTCATTTCTACCACGCGGCACCGGATTGCCTTGACTTCCCCTGTTTCGATTCGACCGCGACGATTTTTAATCACCCCCCTGTTTCACGGAAGGCAACTATAGCAAGTTATATAAGGTGAAAAGTACATTGATGTGACTTCTGGCCTACTCTGGACTCGAGCTAAGGCGCGCGCCCAGACTCTTGATGGGTGACGGTGAGACCGCGATAGCTGTGGTCAGAGAGGCATGTCTTCATCCAAGACCAGGGGTGTATCCCATGTCCGGGATCATATGCAGCCAGGGTGGCCATCTCATATCTGGACAAATGGCAAAAGCATTCTCTTCAGCATAGACTCCTCGCCATTTGTGCCTTCCTGGCATCTTGGCGAGCCTCTTAAAGGCAGTGCAATCCAAGAAAGCCCTACTTCCAATATATTTTAGTGAGGGCGGGATGGCAAGCTCAACAAGGGCTGCACAGTTCATAAAGGCTTTAACTCGAATTGTATGGGGAGTAGGCGGAAGGAGAACTTCTCTGAGGCTAGTGCAGTGCACAAAGGTGAATTCCGGAATTTCTTCAACGTTGGTGTTGCAGAGGTCAACCCTCTTAAGCAGTCGGCAACTGTCACACGCATGCGCTCCAATGGTTGTAAAATACTTCGTGAGAGCAAGTGTGGTGATTCCCGTAGAGCTAAGACAGCCTGGCGCCAGCTCACTGGTCCCGGCCTGCAGTGTTGACCCTCGGGGGGATGGAAGCTCACCCAAGGTAAACTCAGCAAGGTTGATGCATCCTTGAAAGAGATAATGCCCGAGCTTGGCTTCGCTGCTGAACCTATTTGCAACCCCGTCCGATGCATACACCCATTGTAAGGAGCAGCATTCCGCAAAGGCTTTGTATCCAAATTCCCGGCAACCAGGAGCCGAGACACTGTTTAGTAGTTTGCAGTAGCGAAAGGCGTTATCGGAAATGCCTACCACAGTGGCCGGCAATTTGACAATGCGGAGCTGCCGACAATTTTGCCACGCCTCTGCCCCAATGAGCCTGATACCTGACTCAACGCTGACATGCCGCAGACGCGGAACCCCTGCAAAGGCCCCTTCCGGGACGATTTCCTCTGGGTTCATGGGGACATGAACAGCAAGCGGAACATGATGGATAGGATAGGGCATCCTTCAAGTTGTTCCTGCGATGGCAGGATTACACTGCTATCCCTGAAGACAATAGTGTATTCCGTGCTTTGCTGTAGCTTGTCCCAGATTGGGTCCTCTAGGTATGTCTGCGTGGCAGTTTGCAGAAAGTCGATGGAGCACCCAAACACTTTGAGGTCAGTAACTGAGACCAGATAGTCCATAACCTGGTCCTCTAGGTCCTCAAATCGATCAAACTTTGCCACACTGAGAGAGACCTTGATAGTAACCCCCGAGAGCGTTGTCAGTACCAAGGAGCAGTCCATGACCGGCTCCATTTCAGGGGGAGTGCTAAGCCTGGATGAGTCGTCGAGCTCCATGTGTGGCAGACTACTTTCATTTACTGTTTGAGCCAAAAGCTTCTGACTCTGCTCATTGACTGTTTCTAGGGCCGGGGATGTTTCTAAAGACAGATGCTAAGGCACCCACCATGAACCTCACATGGACTGGCCCGGTGTTAGGAAAATTCGTTATATAGCTCTTCGTCAAAGGCATCCGAATCGGGTCCTTCAGCGGGGAGCAGCTCCACCCACAGTGGTTTTTCAAATTTGTCACACATAAAGAAAGCATTGTGCTCTGCCTGCACACACTGTTCAATATCCCCCCAATCCAGGGGAGTAAATCGTTGCAGTTGCTCACACCCACAGAAAGCACGGATGCCTATGTCACTGAGCTCTGTCGGGATGACCACTTCTTGGAGCACAACACAATTAAGGAAAACTTCTTTGCCAATTTGCGTTAGTCGCGGTGGAAGCCATATGCAATTTAGAGCCACACAGTGGGCAAAGGTGGAGTGGAGTAGGGCTGTGATTTCTGCGCACATGAGGTTGACCTCCACAAGTCCTTTGCAGTTTTCACAGGCCCGCGGCCCGATATTGTGAAAGTCACCTGGCAAACAGAGCTGTTCAATGCCTGCTCCACAGAATGCGCCTTCAGGCAGCGCTCGAGGTTTATTGGTGTGGTCCATGACAAGGGTGATGGATGTAAGTGTGAGGCAACTCTCAAATGCGTATCTGCCTAGCTGTGCCCCTGGTGCAAGGACATTACTGTCATCCGTTTCGTGACTGACACCAACTCGACCAAGGGAGCAGCACTCCGCAAACACTCTTCGGCTGTACTGGACACATCCCGGGGCGGCCACCTCTCGCAGCACGTAGCACCCCTGGAAGGTCCCTTCTTCAAGACTTATGACAGAGGGTGGGAGCTTGACAATTTGCAGTTGCTGACAACTCTGCCAGGCCGCAATTCCTACATGTTGAATGCCCATTGCCACTTCTACACGCCGGAGCACGGGCGCAGCATAGAAGGCTCTGTCAGCAATTTCGCCATGCGGGTTGGCCGGGACGCGTATAGCCTTGGGGTAGCTTTCCCTATCGTCAGCCTGGAACTGCCAGATGGAGTGTCCATCTACCATGCAGGGACGTACTACGATTTGTAGTTTCGGCCGTTGCAGGAGCACCGTGTGGAATGCTTCTGGCAGGGGTCGCTGCGGGTGAGGGTCGAGCAAGTCCAACTCACAGCCAAAGACATCCAAATCAGAGACTGTTGGCAGAAAGCAGAGAATGTCATCTTCCAGCTCTGCCACGTCCTCATACTGAGCGAGATTTGTTTGCATAGCATATTCCGTGCCTGCTATCGTCACCAAATCAATACTGACCTCATATCGGTCTTGGTCAGGCGGCATTGTCGCTGTAGGCGGCAGTCCGAACGTTTTTGCTCGAGTTGCTTGGGCCAAACAATTGAGGTAGCGAACATGCGGTCATTTCGAAAACAAATGAAAATACTCAGACAACAAGAAGTAGGGTGGCTAAGGCCACCCATCTCATGAAGGAGTTCAAGTTACTAGGAGGCGGTGACTGTGTGCGGAGACTCCTACTGGAGACCGCCCTACTGCCACCACCCATAGGGCGGAGGCGGTGGGGGAGGCCTGATGTGACAGGAAGACCCTGCTGCAGACGAGGAGCTTCCCTCTCCTGGAGGAGGGACGGTACGGCGAGCTTTATTACGCGGATCGGAGTCTTCCTGACTGTAGCCCATTTGGTCCCTAAGTGCCTGCTTGTGGCCTGCGAGCTGCCTCCTGAACGAGGGGTTTCCAGTGAGCCATGCGCAGAGCTGGTCCCATCGGCCTTCTGTGTAGAGGAACTGGCCATATTGGTTGTACGGGCGATCTTCCATTTTTGGACTGAGGGGATATCCATGACAGTAGTAGTTACTGAGGAGAGCACTTGGAATTTTGGTCAGCGTATAGCGGGGAGACAGCAGATTCCACCCTGTGCGGGACATGGCAACCCTTAGCCCGGAGGTCAGCCACTGAGCTACTACTGTACATTCTGCTTGGATGTTCCCTTGCTCAAAATTGCCGAGCGCCGTTGCTAGCCTGGTATAACCTATGCCGAAACGTCCGTATCCCTTGGCAAAGGCGTAGTTGGGTTCTGCTGCCATGTCCTCTTCCTCAGTTGCTTCCTCAGTACCAGCTTCTGGTGGTTCAGCAGTCCCCACTGGCACCGGGAGCGCAAACCTGGGCGATCGCTCAGCTGACCCGGTAGCATCAGAGGCAGAGTCCTCTTCTGCAGGCAAGTCTGCAGAGGGGTGTCTGGCAGTTGCCAGGTCTCTCCACAAGGGGACTTCAATGCGCAGCCTCAGCTGTAGAAGGGAAGGAAACGAGATAGCTTGTCCTAAAGACGGGTCAAGGGCACCACAAGAGTAAGCTCTTTCAGCCCAGGACGTATCCGGCATTCGGGGGTATCGGTCGTAAGCAATTTCTTTAGTGCGCACTCCCACAACGAGCAGAGGGTTGTCTTCAGCTTCTTCATCTTTGGGTCGGTAGCCGTAGCCCCCTTGCACTTGCGTGGGCGTGAAGCCCTGCCGCTCCATGGCTACAACCAAGTCAGGCAGGGTCTGCACCGGGAGATAGACAAAGAGGTCATTGGTGGGTAGCGTTTGCTCACCATACTCCATTCCCCTAACAAAGGACATGATGACCGTTTGCATAAAGGTGAGGGCATCGACATCTTTTTCTTTTGTTTTCTGTGGCTTCACAGCCACTGCCTGAGCAGTTCCTGCACCCTGGTGCCTGTGTTGATTATCAAAGGAACAGCACCTTGCGATAAAGGAAAGCAGGCCATACTGCCAGAAACGAGGGCTTGCATAAAGGGCTAACTGGTTTTGAGTGATGAAAGGGCACGCTGGGTGTCCACTCTTCACGAAAGTGAAAAGGTTGGCCAGGGGAGCGGCAAAAGCTTCACTTATACGGTGAAGGTCTCCTATGTAGGCTTGGTTGATTTCATCTGGAATGTCCCCAAAGGAGGAGCCATGGAGTGCTTTTTCTGTTACCCGCCTCCAGAGGAATGTACGGACGAGGCGGTTAATTTGCTTGTTGGAGATTGCAAGCCTCGCCATCGGCCATTCCCTAGGCAGGTCACTGTAGATCTGTAGTGAGGGGAGCGGCACACTTTGTCCGTCCGCTTCTCTGGCTGCTCGAGCCGCACTTTGATAGTCGTATAGTGCCTGCATGGCTCGCTGCTCAGATTCCAGCTGGAGATCAGTGGCAGCAGTGCCTCCTCGTTCTGCATGCCCTTGATCACTGGCAATATCAATTTCTGTCATGGCGTATGGGCGCTCTTGCATTGATCCTGGATGGTCAGGTGGTGTCTCGGGGTTCCTGCAAACGGGAGCCTCCTGCCTTTGAGCATTCCGACTGGCGAGGTCTGCCAGTGTGGCCGGTGGTTGTTCGTGTTCAGGGATGCTACCGAGCGGTTGCTTGGATGCTGGAGCAAGTGATTGCCGTAGCTTTTTGGACTGAGCTCTCCCTGCACTAGCCTTAGACCCCGGTCTTCGTTTGATTGGGGACTCAGAGAAGTGCGATGTGGGGCTGTTACCTTGGGGGTCCACGCCCTGCGGGGGCAGCGTACTGCTTACCTCATCTTCTGCTGCCAGCATTTCGTCTTGTGCTGGACGTGTTTCGGGGGAGGCCGGATGATTGCTAAGGCAATCACCCTCATCTGCAGAGGAGGTGGTAGCGCTGTCACCGTCTTCCACGCGCGCGTCGTCTTCCTCCGGCTGCACTGCGCTCGGGATGGTAGGCGTCTCTGAGGAGGAGCTGTGGACAGAGACTGCTTCACTTGCTTCTTCGAGGACAGGGGCTGTCCCGCTTGCACGTCATGTTCCTTCTTTTCTGTGTCACGGTCAGAGACAGAGAGGACATCAGGTGTTGCACTTGGCTGAGGCCAATAACAGCCGTGCACTAAAAGGCCCGGTTGCGGCGGCAGGACGAGTTCAGACCCGGGGGCATCCAGGACTGGCTGCACTCTCCATGCATCATAAAAGTACACTCGGTGCAAGGCTTCGAAGGTGTAGTCTTGTGCACTGCGCTGTTCACCGGTGCATGGCGTTGGTTGATAGCGCAGGGAGCTTCCTACGCTGCACCTTTGCCCTGGGCCAAAGCTATTGTGAAGAAGTCGCCAACGTCCTGGCTGCTGCCCATCGGTTGTGACCAACCACTCCGGCTCAGGCGAAGCATCAACTGCATAACCATAGACGAGGTCATGCAAGACCGTTCCACCAGGTAGGTGGGGCCCTTCTTGCAGGCTAGCAATTTCCGCCTTGGTCAAGTGCGTCAGAGCAGCTGAGACGAGACGTAAGCGCCTCACCTTGCCTTGATGGTATTCTGCGAGACAGACGGGCGGCGGGCCTGACCACAGTGGGTGGGGCAGAAGCGCCTGCTGGAAGACTATCGTGGCTTGCGCAACCTGTGCGGCTGTAAGGTCCAGCGAGCCTCGAATAGTGGATTCTTTGTTGTCATGAGTTTTTTCATTTGGACACCATGCAAAAGGGCCGCCAGAACCTGCAGGGCCCCAGGCATCCCTTGCATGTTCAGAGGACAGGCCAGGATGGTGAGGTTGGTGGCTTGGCTGTATGCCACATTTGCTCGTGTGAAGCACTCCTGGTCATAATCCAGGTTGTGCCCTTCTCCACTGAGAAAGGTTGACACCCCGTGAATAACGATGCAGTGTTTGGCCGTGGCACCTGCAACTTTGACTGCAGTTTCTGCATTGGCCTTTTTGCCTGCAATGGTGAAGTAATTACGTAGATTCGTGGCCCCTTCCCGGGTAGTTGTAAGGGCCAAGATGTCGTCGGTGTCGGCTCCTGCTTTGGTAAGTTTTTTTTTCCACGAGTACGGACGCCGTGTGGGCATGGTGCCCAGGTCATCGTTGAAGGAAGGGAAGAAAAGACAGATGGTGGAGAAAGGAACGAAGACCCCAAAAACCAACCCAAAACCAAACACCCAAGCCCGCAGGCCGACTCCACCATCTTGTAGTCTTCCCTATACACTAGGTGAAACGTGTGAAACTGAGACTAGTGACAACTAGTGGGCCTGAATTCGCAAAAGAAGAGGACTGCAGCGCAAGCTGTGTTCATGGAAAGCCGCCTAGAAGGCTTCAAACGGACTTTCCTTACCAAGTGTTGGTGACCAGCGGCCACACCACAGTGTGGCAAAACAAGGTCACTTTGCAGGTCAGGTGTCTCGCAATGCTCCAGCAGTGGTTGTAATCAGGCCAACCGAATGTGCGAAGATCTAAGCAGCAATCCATGGAAAAGACCATACTTGTAGCACAACCCGTTCAACCGGTGGCGCATACAAGGCCAGTCACATGCTGCCAGACAGAATTCAATTACGGCGGCAATTCCTAGCGAGAGAAGCCTGCAGCTGGGCACCACCTCCCCGTGGGGAGGCAGACCCAACACCCTTCGGCACTCAACGGTGCCGAAAAGGGGATGTCACTTGAGTCTGTGCGGCGCTGTGTAATGGCAAAAGGTGAGAGGTGCGTGCAAGGCCCGTGTGAAACCTGTGAAACATTGAGCTCTCCTAGCATGATATCTGTACCTCTTTGTACAAAATTGGAAATGTCGGACATCAACAGCGGGAACTAAGGTTCCCCCTGGGCATCCTTCATTGCCACTATCTACCACCCGCCGTGTAGGAACGCAGAACTAAGGTTCTCGCTCCTATCGGCTCACTTCGCAGCGGATGGCGAGAAGAGGTCATGGTTCTACTTGGTGTCTGTGCATTTTGCTTGCCATATATGCCTGGAAATCCTCCTTTTCTAATGCTCAAAAACTGGCACTTGGCTCAACTCACTGCTCACGTCGCACTTGCTTCTCTCCTGGCTCTGAAGCATAGCTTCGTTGAGGCTGGGTCTAGATAGTTTGTGTCGCCAAAGGTCGTTTGCGTTATAGGTCATCGAATGCTATGGTGCCGAAAAACTTGCATCTCGGGGCGACCACGACCCGCAGCATTTGACACCTAAACCGGTGACCGACTACTGTGTCTGGCAGGTGGACGATTTGCCGTTGTCGACATCACCGCCACGCCGAGACCCTTCTCTATCCGACAGCCTCTGGGCACTTACTCCATGTATAACGGAGGGCAACTATGGTTAGCGACTCGTGTTGAGGAGTACTGTTTCGCAATTGCTGGCCTACTCCGGACCCGAGCTAAGGCTCGCACCCAGACCCTAACAAAATTGATAGCAGGGCCACGACAGCTGTGGATGGAGGAATGATCCTCTATCCTAAGCCAGGGGTGTCGCCCATGTCTGGGATCATGTGCAGCCAGGGTGGCCATTTCATGGCCGGACAGATGGCAAGGCTCCTGCTTTGGTAAGTTTGTCTTCGAGATGTTGATACACTCGCACAGTAGGGTTGTTCCTTGGGTTATTCCTTCCACCATCCGACTGACTTTCCCTCCCTTCAACGATGACCTGGGCACCATGCCCACACGGCGTCCGTACTCGTGGAAAAAAAATTTTCCTTGGGTTATTCCTTGCATCCACATTTGGGCGAAGCATGGCACCAGTGGACAAATCTTAGGCCTGAGGCAATCAGGTGGTACCTATTTGCCAGGTGTCTCCCATTCGGCTGCACAACATGGGATACTGAATTCCTATTAACGGCTCATACACTTCTTGGGCAACCCTTGCGCTCGTTGGCAACATTAAACTCCAGCGGTGCGGGCTTGCGACTCCCGATCTCTCGGCCGCATTTTGTGCCTGTCTGAAGTCGAGCGGGCTGTCCGGGCTGGTGGCTGCATAACCTGGACAAGAAGTCCTTCCAGGCAAACGAAGATGTGGCCTTGATCTTGTCCGGGCGGAACCAGTTACTCCCCAATGGCCTGTGGCCCACTGCGGTAGCCGCTTCTTCGAGATCACTAGGCCAAAGCCTCGACCATGCCGGAGGAGCGTGTGAAAGACACCTGGTACCTCATGTGGCATGTACCAGGTACTGAGGAGGCCCCACCTAGAGTGTCCAGTTTTCCTGCGTCAGCAAAAGCCCCGAAACCAAGTCCGTAACTTTGCCTCTGGATCACTGGCCCAGCAACCCCATCATACTTTTCTGATCGCCTTCAAAAATCGCAGGAGCGTGTCTCCAAACTGAGCAGCTGCCCTGAGGATACCTAGTCTTCCTCACCATCACCATCAGCAGCACCGCCTCCAATGAGAACTGATTTAGAGCAAACTTCGGCCATGAGCAACACACTCAAAACCACATCCACCCGCGCGCCTTCGCCGCGATCACTCTCAGATGAAATGGCATCAGCCTCCTCCACATCATTCGCACCTGGTCTGCCAAGAGCTCCACACACGCAGAAAGCAAACAAACAGTCTAGACCTTCCCCTGCAACGCCAGCTGCAGCGCCAGCTGGCAGATTTGGAGGGGGAGCACCATGACCTGTGAAAGTGACACGCGCATAAACAGCCACAATTCCGGGGATCTTTTCACGCAAAAGACTTTCCGCGCCATCTCCACCACCAGCTGCTACCACCGCAGCTCCACCACCTCCGAGAGTGACACGCGCATAGACAGCCACAATTCCGGGGATCTTTTCACACAGAAGACTTTCCGCGCCATCTCCACCACCAGCTGCGACCACTGCAGCTCCACCACCTCCGGACGCAAATGCCCCATGAGTGAATGCTGGGCCGTCCATCGGGCACCTGGCCTCCTGCTCCCGCTTGGTGCACCAGGAGTAACAGGTCGTCACGGCTGAGTTGCCGGGCAGCCTAGTGCGAAACAGCAGCAACTGTATTCAAATTTCGAAGATGTCCAAGGCGGGCACGTCGTTTTTTCATATTCTTCTCCTGCTTTGCCAATGCACGGTTGGCCGCGCGCATCACGGCCCGTCGTTGCTTCAAGTCATTCAACTCCTCCGCGAGGACCTCACCAAGGAACCAACATTTTGCGCAACAAGAAGACACCCCACACAAAGCTTAGACCGCCTCCACGCGATTCCTCTTTGGAGGCATGTCCTGATTACAAACGGAAACGGCGCGCGCGTTTCAATTGCTTGGCGTTACAGTCCGGCCTCTGCGCGCGTTCCCACAAAGAAACCGTTTTGAACACACAGAGCTGTGGACAGGCGTGCATGCACTTCTCACTGTGAGGCCTAACCTAATTACTCGGCTGCGCTGTGGGCACCCACATCAACATTGAAATGGGGAAGGGAATGGGCAGGGCGGTGTAGCATTCTTGTAGAGAAGCGCACCGCTGCACAAATCAAGAGTGTACCCAACACAAATCACGAAGAGTGCCTGTGCACTGTACCCAACACAAATCAAGAAGAGTCCCTGTGCACAAAATGAGAAGTGTACCTGTGCACAAATCGAGAAGCGCACGGCTGCACAAATCAAGAGTGTACCATCCACAAATCAAGAAGTGTATCACTGGCAACAAAAATCGAACGCCAAATAGCCGCAAAAACTGTCAAGGTGTGAGCCGCTGATTGCGGAATGGTCCGGTTCGACTGTGGTCACTGAGTTTGACATGGTCAACTTCGAACCTGGGTCTCTGTGTTCTGGATGCCGCAGTTCGCCAAATACCGCGGTCGAGTTGGGCTGCGGTCACTGAATTCGAGGTCAAGTTCCAGTGCGGGTCTCCAAATTCAGGATGGCGCGGTTCGCAAAAGATATTTGGTCATATATTTGCACACTAACATGTTCATACTCTATATGTTTGATTCACGGTTTATGTGACCAAATGTCAAAAAAGTCAGAGGGCAAGATAGCCACGTGAAAGGACAATGTGGCTCACCTTCTCCAGGACGACCAAACGGTCGCACGCAGGATGTTCTGAACAAAAATGACCAATGTGGACACTGAGTTGGAGACGGTCACGTTTGCACACCAAACTGCAAATCTTAGAGGCGCCTAAAACAGGTGTAAGGCGCATAACTATGTGCGTGAACAGCGACACACCATGTCAAAACATGGAGGAACAGCAGTTTGGCTTGCTAACACCCACAAACAGAAACACATTCGTAAAGTTGCGTCCGCCCTTTCAATGGAAGCCTGGGCTCCCCTCTCAAGCAAATGCCTATGCCTACGCGGGATGCCTACGCAGGGTACTGTCACCAACTTTAGTCACATCAGGTGACTCGAAAAGAGCTATATAATCCGCAAGTAGTGGCCCGATGCGACTGGGTCACATCAGGTTCCTGTTTATCTTTCCCCAAGACCCTTGAACAACTTTTAAAGAAGTCTGAATAAGAAAATTCAGGCTTTCATGAAAAGGGTGCCTACGCAAGACTGCCTACGCAAATCTTTCAACACCCACCTACGCAAAATGCTTACACGACGCCTACGCCCCAAGCAGAACAGCCTCCGCGACTTCTCAACAGTTCCCTTTTTGTATAAACCTAATCATTTGCAAAAAAAACGTGGCTCATATGGCCAAAGACATCCTCATCTTCCGGCTCCTGACAGATGGACTAATTCCATTGAAAGGCCGATTTCAAGTTTCAAGTTTCTGCTGCAAAATTCCATGGAATTAAATCGTAACATGTTCCACACATGGCCGCACCTGCAACATCTCATCGGAAGCTGGCAGTGGCAGCACCGCCGAAGAGGAACTGGTCAAAGAAGCACTGTTCTTACGAAGATCAGAACCGACCTCAACAAACCACATCCTCCGCTCAATCGCCACCAAGTGTTCCTCATGCCGGGCTTCGTCGGGCAGGAACCCACGCTTGTCCCAATTGGTCGTGAAGCACCGCATGCCCGGAGGCAACATACCATCCTCGTGTCGGCAGGACGCAAACCTGCAAACGGTGTTGTCCAGCCAGGACTTGGCGTCATCAACCGAAGCAGATCGGAGGCATACATCGTCAACCAAAAGAGATGTCGTGCTTTGAAACAAACATCGCTTGACCACATCCAGCTTGTCCAAAAAATAGTAAGCACCGTGTTCCGCCAGCAGGGCGGCGCACAGAGCCGTCTTGCCACAGTTCCCAGGCCCACTGAGAACCAGTGTGCGATCCAATCGGTGTTTGTCACGCCATTCCTGGAGACCGGGAGGAA
>CAXAMN010023485.1:0-16662 GCA_963970005.1 Durusdinium trenchii
TCCCGAAGGGTGTCCCCAGATGGAAACTCGACCGGATCAAACGGGCGCGGCGATCTTCGCACCAAAGGAGCAGGTCGAAAGCTGAAGAATTACAAGAATTATAATATACTACAAAAATATAGCGCTTCTGTTCTGACAAAATATAGCACTTCTGTTCTGTCATAAGTAGGTGTGATCAACAGTCCTTGTCAACTCCTGGTTATGGTGGGTCGGATATAGAATGGCAAGACTGCACCTCGGCGGTCATGTGCGGGATTCATGAAAGGACTTTGGTTGGGTTGCGCGATGTTGCGCGTCGAGCCCAAACTGGTCTCACGGCTCCGGCCAAGGCGACATTGCGCCTTGACAATCTGACAGGCAAAGAGAATGCGCTCGTTTCATGTGTCACTTCCAGCTGGGGCGAGTCTCTGTTCGTTCAAAGAAAACCCATAGGCGGGAAGAGCAGCGCTTCTTCCCCTTAATTTCTGAGTCCAGACTCCCCCAGAATGAGAAGACCGACTGCGAAGATTAAAGTTCGCATTTTGTGTTTCCAGGGGCCTGTCACTTGTAGGAGACGTTCAAATTCAGAAACGGTTTCTGTGGTTTTGGTGGGTGTCAAGAACGGCCGGCGCAGCAGATCCTGTGCAATCTGCGATCTGATCACAGCGTGTTTTCGAGCAGCGACAAAGAGCGATCTTCCGACACCACAGAGACAAGAAGCGCTGCTGAAACCCAATCGATCTTTTGTTTTCGAAACCAACTGCCGGCTGCCAGCCTCCAGCTGAACAAACAAGATTCTCACATCAATCCCAACCAAGCACTCATCCGGTCTTGGACTGCTATACATATGACCTTGGCGGCAGTTTCCCCAAGTACTCCGAATGTTCCCCAACCAGGGAACCAGCCCTACGAATTTCCATGCCAGAGCCGGAACATTGTTCTTGCCGGGAAAGTTTGGGCATCCGGAGTCCAACAGGCGATTTGCTCTGCATTTCCAGCCCCACCTTCACAAGACCCCGCTTTGCTTTTCCTAGGTAATATTTTCCTAGCCGCCTTCCCTGTTGAACAACTCCTTGTGTTTAATTGTTTGCTTCCTACGCGCCCGTTTGGGCCAAGCAGTGAGATACATGTTTAGGCACTGCCCAGATTTGACGCGCTTCTTTTGCATACAGACTTCTGGGAGTTGATGCTTTGTTTTTCATTCGACTGATGTTGCAACATGGTTGTGCCTGTGTTTTTTAAAATAACTGTGGACGATGTCGCTTCATTGCGTTGAGTGTGAGCTGTTTTTTTTAAATGTTTTCTGCGAGGGTGACAGCTTCTTGTGGCTGTCTACTGACATAACCTGTGCATAGTTTCGCGTATAAATTTTCACAAGTAATTACACATTGAAGTGTCACACAATGTGTTTTTTTACCTACGCACGCGTCTTGCGGCGAATGTTTCGTGTTGAACAGTCTGGCGGCCTTCCCTTTGCAGATATGTCAACTAGATAAGCCCGCGCAGGCCCTTACAAAAGCAGGTGAACATCACAACGTGCGTGGCAGCCAAATAACAGACATGCGCTGCGACCTTTTTATTTTGTGTCAACAACACACGTGCTGCGCCAGCGGGTCCACACCAAACCACTGGGTCGTTTGTGTAGCGCGGCTGCTTGTGTGGGCGACGTTCGTGGGTCTGTCTCGTGGTGCGTCCGCGCTTCTTAACTCCGACGCGTCCTGCATTTTGGCATCGCTCGCACGAGAGACGTGAGGCGCATCAGGCGACCACTACGCCATACGAAGGAAACAAACTGCGCGCAACCAATATAACGTCCAGCGAACTGCGCGCGGTCGTAGACACAATTTTGTATTGAACCGCGCCACCCAGGTATGGCGTCAACCGCAACGAAAACGCCAGGAGACCTATATACCTAGAAGATCCTTTTGACAAAAAAACCATCAATCAGGGAAATAGCGGCTATTCCCTTTGTCCGCGTAAGTTTCCTGAAACCGCGGAAGTTCCCAAATCGTCAAGTCTGTCCGCGGATTTTCCCTTTCTGGCACTGCATGGGTAGAAATGGATTGAGACAGTTCTGCACAAAGCCTATCCAACAGTGAATCACCAATCGTTGGATGTTCATGGGAAGACAGCCGACAATGATGACACAAGTCCCTATGTTGGCATGGATTCAACCTCTTGTGCGCTCTCGCAACGATGGTGAGAGCACTCTGGTGACAGCACAGGTGCGCCCCTGCCACGCCTGCAGTTGCTGACTGCATCTTTTTAAAAAAACTTGAAGCAGCGGTTTGTAGACTGTCGCCTGCAAATTGTTGTAGCCATCCAGGTTCAGATTTAGAGAGTTGGGTGAACATAAGAGCATGGCAGCGCACTTCGATACGGACACGGTGAAAGTCCTTGAGTCTGCAGGACTGGTAGTGTGGAATGTTTGGGGGGCCAAAGCTCTGCTATGGATACTGTGCCAGGACTGCACCAAATGCCCCTGAAGTGGTATGGTGAGGCGAAGGCTGTTCTGTGGCCTGAGAATAAAACAGACTCTTGTCTAAAGCCATCAATCCCAAACAAACCCTGTCTAAAGATCTCAACCTCATTGATTGATATGTTCATTGGTTGTAAGGGGGTGCCTGCGGTATAAGTTCGAATTGAGGAACACGTGTCCCTAACAACATCGGAAGCAGAGATTCTGGTCGCCAACTACAACAACAATGGTTCTGTCAAGGAGCTGGCAAAGTTCCTTTGGGAATACGAAAAAGCTCGTAGCATAGTTGCAAAAAGTTGATTCCGACAATTTCTTTTCTATTCCTTACAACTCCCCTTGCTGCTGCAGCAAGCATGAGGCGATGCAGAAGAGAAACGGACTGCAGAGTCCAAAGCGGCCGAGCGGGCTGCGCTGTGGCAGAACTGGACGGATTCCCAGCCTCAGGATTGATGTTATAACGCTATAACTATGCAGGGTGGCTGGTGCGATTTGAAAAAAAGTGTCACGGATTGTTTTTCCCGTTGTTTCACTCAAGCTTCACCTCAAGCTTTACACAAACGCACCTTTTTCGCAATGATCTCCATACCGGCGCAGGGAAGACGAATGTGTGGGAAGTGAGGCGCGGGCATTTGCAAAGTTCTAACTAGATTATTATTGGCTTTCTTCAATGACAGCACCCTTGGGACAAATTGTGTGGATTCATGTCTCTGGCACTCTTGGAGGTCTGTATCGGCTGGGCTGTGTTCCAGCTATGGCTGCCGGGCTGGGATTCCAAGCTTTCAACACCCCAAGCGAAAGCCAGCACTTCTTTTCAAGAAGTTTACCACCCGAGGTCCCTGGCTAGTCTTCGTGAACTTCTTGAGCCTGTAGCGCTGGGACCTTGAAAAGGTTTGCGCATGGTTTGCTAAGACTGACACCTCCTAGTTGCTAGCCGGCTTCATGCATGCCAAGGTCTGGCCTGTCACTACGTTGGCAAAGGCGAGCCGGGTGCTGCGCTCATCGCACGCTTCTCCTGATCAGGGCTGCGTTTGTGAACCTGTCTATTTAAGGTTTTTTGCTCAAAGCCCAGTCAGGGTGTGAGGCTTGCAAAGGCGCTGCCATGCCCAGAAAATCCCCGCCGCGGATTGAGGGGTCACTTGAGGGCCTCGCGGGCATCCTTGATGATTGCCCATCAATCCGGCAGCATGCTAGACAAACTGGAAAGATTTGTATGTGGCCAACGGTGAAAGAAACAGGTCAGATGACTCTATCCAATGTGGGGCTCAACCGGGTTGTGATGGAGACGCTCATCAAGATGTGGGCTCCGCAGTTCACTGCCCCCGTCATGATTCCAGTAGACCTTTTGAAAGCCGAGGCCACATGTCAAAAAAAGGGGTCGTTGATGCAAGATTTCTCATTGTGTGTGAATTGGAACCGGGAAACCCACCCACATTCACATGCTTGCTCGTGACAGGTGAAGAAATTCTGGGAGCTCCTCGCACTACCGGCGTCTGCGTCCCTGATCCACTGCGAGGCCCATGGGTTGAAGGGGCTGTTCACGGTAATGATTCATCGGCATGACGGATGCATCAAGCGGGTGCCCCGGCTCTGAAGACATTGGCTGATTGGTTTTGTTTTTTGGGAATTCAATTTCACACTCTAGTGAATGCTTACCTAGGACCCTGCTTTGCAGACTCTGTACGCCTTGCTCTCGAAGTACTGGGAGCCTCGTCCACCCAAGTCCAGATCAAACCGATCACTGGGTGATGAAATGGGTACAAATGAACCCAGTGCAGATGCTGTTGAACAAACTCCTGTTGTACAGCAAACAAGTCAGACTGAACAAGAGGAAAGTCAGTTGGTAGGAATGCAAACCCTTTGCTATGAAGTCTCCCCTGGCGGTCGCCCAGCTCCTGCCCGTCTCGGAAGTGAAGCGCTCAGTGAGGCAGCGCCCTCAACTCCTGACAGAAAGACTTGCGGTGAGGAAGAGGTTCTTGATGGGTACCTGGCTTGGACCCTGGGGGCTGAGCTTCCCAAAACTGTTAGCCCACTACTTCTATGTAGCCCAGAGTATTCACCTTCAGTTGTCAGAACGGACCACTCTGGCATGGAGAAGGCTCCAGGAGACGACGCGGACCAAGACCATGAGCTCCTTCAACTTCAAGAGTCCTTGAATCAGTTGGAGCCCCTTGCATCAATATCCTGTTGCTTTCGTGTATCGTTTCAATGTCGCAGTGTGCAACCTTTTGGCAATCTTCTACTTGGTTTCAGTATAAGAGGTGGGTGTTCTTTATACTTTGAGAGGTGTCCGGGAAACCCTTTTTTGATCTAAAAAAACGGGTTCTCCGGGCACCTTCTGAAGTTGACCCCAAAGTGGAAAATTAACCTTCCCATTCCCTTCTGACCATTCCTAAGGGAAAGGATGGCTCAGCGGAAGCTAGTGCTTCAAGCTCGACTGGCGTCTTCATCATGGACCGGTCTTGTCCTTTGTTGCGCTTGCTTCATCGTGCTTCCCTGTTAGATCATTTCTTTCTGGACATCTCCATGTTTTCTTTAGGTGAGCCTGTCAGTGACATGGCAGAGACACTTCCCTTCGAATTGGCAACCCAAGTGGTCACGAGCATCACCGCGGAAGAAGATGGAACCAGCCAGACACTTGTAGAACAGCGACTGCTTTCACCAAAGGAGATGAAACAGAAACCTTTGCCAGACTCTCATCCTGCTCAGGGTTGCTTGAGTGGGTTAGGCACGGAGGGCCAGGTTCCTACTACAACTGCAATGAAGGAAGGTGGAGGTGTTGAGGGAAACAAGGTTCCTTCCGACAGTGGGGCCCACCAACCTGTCACTGTCCAGGCTGCTTCTGCGCCAGAAGTGTTTGAGCCCAAAGCCGCCGTTCCCTCTCAGCCTGTTGAGGTGTCCAAACCAGCCGATCCCCCTCAGCCTGTTGAGGTGTCACCGCATCACATCCTGGACATCCTGAAGGAGAAGGACCGTGAGCAGCGCTTAAACTCAGATTGTTTGGATCCCAGAACCTTGCTTGCAGGAAGCTGTCCGGCGAGAACAACAGCTTGCAACGAAAAACAAACAGAAACAACATGACAAAGCAGACGACACGGAAGAGGCAAGCAAAGCAAAAGGGAGGAAGCAACCGAAGGCGAAGGCAAAGGCGAAGGCAAAAGGCAGAGGTAGACCAGCAAAGGCAAAAGCCAAAGCCAAAGCACGAGCCAACAACAAGTCCAAGCGAGCTAAAGCAACTGCCAGCCAGCCAAGTCAAGGTGAAGGTGTGGAGGAGGCTGCTCAAGAGAAGGGTAAGGGTAGTGGAGAAGGTGCAGGTGTGATGAAGAGGCCGGCGTCCAGGCGAGGTGTGAAGAAGGCTGAGGTGGGAGAGACGGCCTCGGGGGGGGGCGGATGGCGAAGGTCCAGTTGCAAAGGCGGCCAAAGCCACTTTTGCTCGCCGCTGGATGCCCAAGAACAATCCATCGTGGTGGTTGAACGTAAAGAACGCCTTTGAACGCTGCATCGCGAAGCACGTGTCAAGCCCCAGCCGTTTGGAGGACTGCCTCCCTTGTCTCCTCTAGTCTGTAATAAGTACCATTTGGGTGCAGGACCCTTTCTGGAAGTTTGCTTCTGAACAGCTGAGCAAGATGGAGCGACCAGTGGACCCCAACCGACTTCCCGACCTTTGTGTCCGCTGGGCTTATGACTTTTTGGGCTCTGAACATACTGCCGGTACCTGGACAGAGTTTGTGTTCCGGAAAGCAGAATACAATCTTCATATTCACAAGTACGAAGTTCGAATTGAAGACCAATCTGCTTAGGTAAGCTCTTGCCGCTGCCCAGTGCAGCTCGTGAGGACTGAGGGTCTAGCCTAGGTGCAAGGGGAGTCAGACTGACTTCTGCATCGTGAAGCCTGTGTTGGCACTCGGTGCCAAAACACGGGGTAGCTCTGATGCTCCGTTTGGTCTGCAGCTGTGACAAGCTAGACGTTTTGAGAGACCTATGATAGTTGATCTGCGTGAGGAAAAAACAACTATGTGGGCCCAACTGCCTGCCTTACAACTCACAAGCCCTGTTGAGCTGGTGCCCTTTTTCACGTTTTGAATGAACGTGAAAAACGGGACCAGTCGAACAAGGTGGGCCCAACGTTTGACCGCAGGTGATGCCTCGGATCCTCTCAGCCTTTCTAAAGACCGGCGAAGTCGAGGAGACCTACCACACAAGTCTCACTGCCTCGCTTTACGGAGCTGAACCTTGCAGCTTTTTGTGAGAGAGTTGCAGACACATCCTGCACAGTGCGTGTCTGGAAGCTTTTTGGATCAACATCTTGAGGGCGTTGAAGCTAGCAAGGGTTGATTGGCAGCCCATGACTCCTGATGAAATAGAGACGACGATCAGGAGACTGGTCGGTCTGGGTGCTCCCAAGGTGCCCCCCAGAACTCAGTTCGACTGCTGTGTGAAAACCTTTGCGACAAAGTGCAGCGCGCAGTCCGCTAGATTTTTGACGGCCCCACCATCTAAAACGTTTGAGATCTTGAGCCTGCATCGACGGAGGCCTTTGTGACTTTGGTTCTGATGGCTTCATGGTTTTCCCTCATGGACTATGGAGAGAACATAGAGTACTTGGAGCTCTATGCCGGGAAGGCACGACTGACCCGGCTTGCTCGTGCTTTGGGATATGTGGGCCATGCACATGACATAAATTTCGACACTGCCTTTGATGTGAATTCGGACTCTGGATTCCTGTCTCTGGGCTGATTTTGGAAGCAGCATCTCATGGGCCTTCGTGTAAACTCAAGACTAGGGTGACATTACACACTCGGTCTAAGGCTCATGGTGATGAGTGTTCTGTCCTGCCGCTTCGAGCGTTTGTTAGCGCTTGTGGGCATTGTTTGCAGCTCCTGGGTGGTGGTTAATGCCGGGACCAGCCAGCGCGACTTCTTAACTCCGATGGGAGACTGTGAACGAAGAACGGTCGTCTCTGGAAACCTGATGGCAGCCAGGCCTCAATCCTGTTTACGCAGCAAGTGTGAAACTTAATGTGCTGTACTCACAAACTCTTGTGTTGGCCTCTGAACAGGACCACTTTGATCTTGATGCTGATCACAGCAACGGGAGGAGTATGGTTGCTAGAGCAGCCGATATCGTCAGTGCTTTTCCAATCCGACAGGATGCAGTGGTTTCTGGTTCAGTTGCGAAAGTTCCGTGTGAAGATTTTTAGGCAAAGCTTTTGGATGGCGCATTACGCCCACAAGAACTACAAGTTGACAAAGGTATGGTCATTATCATGGGGGATTTGGAGGCTCGACTTTGGGCGCCTTAATAGGAAGAAGGTGAAGCGGTCTGCAGCAACAACACGACGCTATCAAAACAGTAAAGGAGAAGAAAGGTTTTCTGGAGGCGCCGAGCTGAAAACATCTCAGCTATTGGGATGCAATAACTTAAACTCTTTTCTTTCTGTGTGGAAGGGATGCAACTAAGACTATAGACGTCCAGTCAGGGGTTGCATTTGGTGTGAACATGGCGTCCGACCGTTGACCAAGGGAGTATCCACCAGCATTCTGCGCTCGTGTACTTGTGCTCAGAAAGAAGCTCTTGGAGGATTCCCCAGCGCTGTGGTCAAGGGCCCCCTACTTTGCACATTGGTGGTTGGAGGTTTTTTTGGAACTTATGACAAAAGCAAGAAAAGGGGTACACCTACAATTCCCCAGTCCAGGTTCCAACCAACGACCAGCCCTTGCCGGAGCTCCTCTCCCAAATGCCGGAAGATTGGTGTGAAGACGCTGACCTGAGGCGAGTCTGGGAATACGCCAGGCGTTCCAAGCACATTTCCATCCCTGAAAGATTCAGGGAAGTGTTGCGGTAAAGGCTTGATTCGCAACATAATTAGAACTGACAAGCTTTCGTGCAACAATTAGCCTGGATAAAACAACTCAGGCATCGGTTGAAGGGCAATGCCATCGGTTCATGGTCCTTTTCAAGGGTTTATCGTCCAAAACTCATTAGAAAAAAACAAGAACAAATAGTTGATATTTTTTGTCCGCGGATTTCCCCGGGCTTTTGGCGGAAATCTCCGGGCTTTTGGCGGAAATCCCCGGGCTTTCGGCGGAAATCCCCTGACCTCAGTTTTTGGTGGTTCTAGCATTGTTCTTCTGACAGCTATTTTGGCCCCAAATGAGCCGGACGCTATCCAACTCAACCCTCATTCGGGGCTGCGATCTGGTGCGATCAATGTCCCTCTCCATGGAGGGTGATTCGGAGTATGCGAGGATGGCTGAAATGAGAGAAGAACTGCTTGCCTCTAGGCTTGTTCAAACCGTAGTGTAAGCATGTTGTTGTTGTTGTTTGGTGGTCATTTGCATGCCCTCAACATGTTGAGTTCAGGGCCCCTGGGGCAGGCCAAGACTTGAACATTGGGGGTATACGGTATACCAGGATGTTTAACTTGTCCAATTCCAACCAATCAAGGCCAGGAAGGCAGCTGTCCTTGCAAAAAGGACGCTTGTTGTTCAGGAACCTTCAGACCCTGCCCCACATCCCCTTCCATCTCTGGGGGAGAGCGGGCAACCTTCCGATGTGGGACATGGTGCTGAGAAGGCAGATCTTCGTGAACCTTCGGATGTGGGAATTGGTGATGGGAAAGCGGGTGCCACTATGGGTGAACCGTCCGATGTGGGAAATGGTGCTGGGCAGCCAGTTGAACTGGGAATTGGTAGTGGTGGTGGGAAACCGGGTGCCCCTGTGGTTGAACAGTCCTATGTGGGAAATGGTGCTGGGCAGTCAGTTGAACCTTCGGATGTGGGAAGTGGTGGCGCGCAGCCGGGTGCCCAACTGGCTGAACCTTCGGCTGTGGGAAATGGTGCTGAGCAGCCGGCGGGAAATGGTGCTGAGCAGCTCATTGATTTCCTGCATGGTGGAAGCAGTGAGGCGCGTCCAACCATTCTCATCGAGGACTCCCAACCGTTATCCCCAGAAATTCCTCCTGCTCAGCCTCAGCATTCTCCAGCTGGTTCTGTGGCTTCTCGACTACAAGATTTAACTTTACCAGGGGGTCCTCCAAAGTAGACCACATGACATACAACAAAGAATTAGACGTCACTAAAGGGCGTGCACAACGATCCTTGCGCACGCCCTCTGTGGCCTCTCAATTTGTCTTGGTTTGTCCACTCATAATGAATCTTTAGACAAAGGTCAAAGGGCTTGAAAGCAACCTCTTTGTGATGAGAACCTTTTGCAGTTAGATTTTTGTGAAATGGCTCAAGGACGCTGTTGAGCTATCTGGGTCAGGGCCACCGCCAAGGATCTGAGTAGTTCTTGATTCTTTACCCCGTTGACTGTTCACTACGTCACAAAAGAACCTGTTGAACGGCAGGACACTAAGCAAAATCAAATCAAACGGTTGCATGGTCCAGTTCGAAGGGTTAAACAGTGGGACACTAAGCAAACTGATTCAGATCCCAGGGTTGGTCCAGAGTCGGAACCTATGACAGTGATTGACCAGTTTCTTTAACTTTAACCCCAGCTGCTGCGGTCACGTTTTCTCAGGTGCCCAAGAACTTGGACGAAGCCTTTGCTGACACCGAGAAGGCGCAGGAATATTCGATTTGGAATACACTGTTTTCACTGTTCATAAGATTGAGGCGTTGCCTCAATGTTCTGGGGATCAGCCAGTTGACCTTCAATTGTTAGCACTGCAGCTTAAAAAAATACTTCCTGTCAGCCACCCCCATCGCGACCAACCTTCATGCCAGGACCACGCGGAGTTCCGGCCAGCTTCAAAGCTGCCTCCCATGGAGCTGAGCAAATCAGCCATTGACAAACGGATGCGCCGTGTAATGGCACCGCGTGCCGATGGCAGCTACCTAGTGCCCCAGGAGATCCGAGACCAGTACCGGGACCCCCTTGAACGCGACTCTGTTCGGGCGATGTTTGAGAAGTGTGGCTATGAGCCGGTGGGGTTCTTGAAAATGTTTCCCCTAGTTTTGTGATGAAAGAGGTGTTTGGGTGTTATGTGGACAAGCGCATGGAATGGATTTCAACAAATCAAACCCTGTCAGACTCAATTCGTACGAAGGGTGCGGAAGATCTACCAGCAGATCGATGAACAAAACCTGGAAACGCAATTCGAGTTCATGTCAGAACAAGATATGATTGACGCAGGGATCCCGGAGACACTTGTCCTTTGGTGCATCTGCTTTTGCTTTCTTTCCGTTCTATAGAGGCTTTCCGATTGCTTCCTTTTCAAACCCACCCGAATACATTCAGACCGGTCCAACTGAACCCTTGCAATACACAGAAATCCAGAGGGTGCAGGGGAAGGGTGTAGCCCCATTGCTATACAACGCATCCTTCAATATATTATGCTGGTGGGTGGGCTTCGCTCAGGAAGAGGCGCATGAACATCAAGAAGTACTGCGAGGGCCGACCATCATACATCAGGACTTGCGCTGCAACTATCGTTGTTTGAACAAAGGGCCTTTAACGCTACAAGCAACTGTGAGCTGGGGACCCGCTGGCGAGGAAATCGAAGTACGGGGAGGGCTTGCTTTATTGGACGGAGCGGAAGACCATTGGAACCATGAAGTGCCTCAGCTGTCACGGTTTTGTTTGCCACTTTAATTTACTCATTCATAGACCATGGTCATGCCCTCCACCTTGCCTGAATTCTCAGGCGCACTCGACGATCCATCCTGGAGGAGATGGCAGATGAGGAGCTGCCAGAGGGGCAAGAACCCAAAACCCTGAACATGGATATGGATTTCCCGTTTGATGGGTTGGATGGCTCTGGACCCTTAGATACGTTATGTGAGCTGACCTCTTTTTGGGCGGTGCCTCTTTTTTGTTTGGTGCGATGTTGACATGTGTAATTTGCAAGTACAAGTATCAGGAAACCAAGAAGGGCCTGCTTCTGACGATGAGTTTGATGTTGAAGCGATGGACGAAGAGCAAGAGTCGGTCATGAAGGTCATCAAGTTTCCGGAAATTGAGACCGTGAACAAAATCCCAGCAGCAGCTCCCAAGGTATCCAAATGTTTAACCAAGCGTTTGAAGGGTGTCACAGACCTTCTCGATAAGTTCAATGGTGCTTCGAAACTTGACCATTCCCAGACGGCGACACTCAATGACAAACTTCAGCAGCTCTTTCATGTCAACCTAAACTTCCCAAAACAAACAAGTATATACATCCTGGGGTCCTGGGGTTCCCTTTTTGAACAATGGTACTTAGTAGTGAGTGCAGAAAAACTGTGACCCAACCCGGCTGAGGTTGAAAACAAAGCTCACTGAGCTAGCCAAATCCCTTACTGAGAAAGACGACAGCATCATGACCACATACCGGTTGGGAGTGGCTGGCGGGTTCAACAAAGAGCTTCTTGTCACTAATACTTGCCGTTGGTCCCATTCACCACCAAATGCATCTCCCAAGCCTCCAAGGTCCATGAAGAAGCTGAGGGAGTCGTTCGACACTGCCAAGGACTTGCCACTGCCTCAAACACAAGTGTACCAAATTTTCGGCACAGCCCTTCAAAAAGCTTGCAATGGATCCTGCTTCTGAGGGCAGTGGAGGCTATTTGTTTGGAACGGCGTGCAAAGTCCGGTCCTTATACGACTTCTGCACGAAACAAGGTCCCAAATCCCAAACTCCTCAACAATGATTGACCACATTCCGATGCCAAGGTCCTGTCTCCCCGGCAAGACCACCGCTGAAGGAAAAGCCAAGGCTAAGACGGCCCCCAAAAGGCGACCGGCTCCTAAAAGGACTGCCGATGCCCCGGCGCCTTCGGCTAAGAAGAAGGCCAAGTAGGTTCGTCACCTTCGGTGTCAGTTTTGAGAAAGCTGTGCGGGAGCAGAGTGTTTGAGGGACTCGGCGTGCGCACAGCTGAAGGCTAGAGTACAAACGTTGCTTCACCAATAGAGTGAGTGTGAGCACCTAGGGAAAAAGCTTGCTATCCCTCAACTGTGAGGGCATTTTGTTCGCTGCTGGCTCATGAACATGCGGCCATCTTCCCCACCGACTCGCCTGAAGCCAGGCCAAGCAGTACATGAACACACACGTGAGGAGCACATGGCTGAGATGCTCGGGGAAGGAGCTTGAGACTTAGAGACTTATAGATATAATGTACCGTGCGAACACTTATTATACTGTAATTAGAACGTGCAGGTCTTGTTTCCTTAATATCAATACATTTCATTAGCCAAAATAACCAGCCAAGAGAAACCAAACCGACCGGCAAAAGGTTGCGCGTGCACTTTGCTGTTGTTTTTTGGTGCTTATTTCAAGAAACCCATTTATGACCAATGCAGTTTTGCTGCCACGTTCGGTAAACAAGAAGCTAGTGACCTTGATGTCTTTCAGCCTGAAAACTGTTTTGACAATACCAGTGTAATCCAGTGTACATGTTTGAGCCAGAGCTTGCTTTTTTTGGTGATGTGGTGGCAAGTGAAATCAAAACGTGGAAACACATCCCAAGTCTGTACTGTTCCGTTTCAGGTCACAGCTACCAATGTGAAGCGTGCTCTGCGGGTTGGCAAGCGGCATGTGGTCAATGCGGAGAGGGATTGCCACAATAAGTTTACAAAGCTCGGTTTTTCTTTACCTGTGCCCATTCAAACAGCGACACACGAGTGTGGCTCTCAAGTACTGACCATGAACTGGGTTAAGGTCTCGGATTGGTTGAAGTATCTCCTTGAGAAGCCCTCGGTGCTTGGTATGGTTACTGTTGGTTTGCGAGAGCAATGCAAAGAGTTTTGGCGATTGTACAGAGCTGTGCATCCATCGCACACTGTATTCTCAAGTCAAAAAGACCTCTCCTTTTGCTTGCCCCTTGTTTTGTACGGAGATGAGGGTCGAGGCCCCAAGCGAGCAAGTTTCCTCGACTTTTGCTTTGAAACACCCTTCGGATTGTTGGGGTCTTTCGAACCCACAGCAAAGGGGTGTTCTTGCGACAGTTTCGAGTGGCCCCAAAGTTTGATTTGCCCTGGGTTTGGACCGTTTGAGCGGGATTCTGACGTGGCAGCACGTTGCCCGCACAACCAGAAAGCCCACTCGTATCTCACTAGGCATTTGATTTTTGGTCTGGCCAGCTACCTGTACAAACAACACCCGCACATTGTGGAAACACATCTCCGCTTGGTCAGCGAAGACATGCGCGAGCTCTATGACACCGGAGTGCAAGTTGGTCAAGGTGACGAGAAAGAAACCTGGTGGGGTGTTCTGATTGGGATCAAGGGCGATCTAAAGTTTCAAGCTGAGGTCGTTGGTTGTTTCAACCGCAGTCACGCGACCCTTAAAGATCCTGGCTGGGGAATGTGTCCGTACTGCCTGGCCGGCTCTTTGCGCTGCAGCTTCGAAGAAATTGATCAGGACCCTAGCTGGACAGAGACACTGTTTGAAAGCCGTCCTTGGGACGCGGCCCCGGTCCTTACAACAGTTCCTTTCGATCAGGAGCGGCCGGAATTTGTCTTTAAGTTGGATTTATTCCACGTGATGAAGGTGGGTTTATCCCGGCATGTTGTTGGATCGCTGATCATCATTCTCTCCAAACTTGGCTACTTTGACCTTGATCCTCACGGTGCAGAATCTCATGATATCAATGACAGGCTTTCGAGAGCACATGGACTCTTCAAACTGTGGTGTGCTGGGGTAGGCAAATCGCCTGGCCTGCGCTCATTCACGAGAACATTCATGAACTGCAAGACATTCTCTTGCGCTCCCTGGGCCAACAGTAAGGGTTCGGACACCACTTTATTGGTTGCATGGCTGACTTTCTTTATCTCCCTCACTCTACAGGGTCTGACCCAGGATCATGGTGACAGGTTTTTCCTTAGCGTGGCCAAGACTGTTCTAGAGAACATCAAGGGTATGCATCAGGTGTGCGAGTCACATGGACTCTGGCTCGATCGCTCTTGTGGCCAGAATCTGTACGCGAGAATGATCCTTGTGGCTAAGGGGTACAATGTGCTCGCCAAGCAAGGCATTGATTTGGGGATAGTGACCGGGTTTGGATGTTGAAATTCAAAACCTTTTCTTTGCAGTTTTTGGGATTCTTTGGTCTTTATTCTGTTTTGTCTTTTGGTGTGTGTTTGTTGACTTTCTTACACCCTCTAGTTTGCAAGGTCTCCTTCAGTATGATTCCGAAGTACCACGCATTGAAGCATGTAGCGTTTCAGATCCGTTCGCAGCTACGTCGAGGTTGTCCACGGATCTTGAATCCACAGATCGATTGTTGCGAGTCCAATGAGGATCACGTAGGCAAGGTTGCGGCCTTGTCCCGGCGTGTCTCCACCAGGTTGCTCACTCGGAGGGTAATTCAGAGATACTTTCTGAAGACCCGTGCGTTGATCGTCAGACATGTCAAGTCGCATGGAGCTGGATTCCGATGAGTGGAGGCTGAAAGCGCATCGGTCGGTGGGACTGGCAGGGGTTGGGAAGGTTGAGTTTATAGGACGGTGGAGTGGAGACCATTGTTCTGATCACTCTAAGGAAAAACCCCTTCTCATTCGAGAAAACTTGGTTACTACATGAATCACACGATTTTACACAATCTCTGAATCCGCGGAAATTCCCAAATCCGCGGAAGTTTACTCATTCCGCGTATTTCCCCGGAATCCGCAGAAACTTCCATCAACTTGGAAGATGACAGAAATTTCCATCGAAAGAGTTCCTAGGTATAGCAGATCGCAGTTACGAATCCCACCCACACTCGACCATGACACGAGGACACCGGCCACAAACAGACAACTTGCGGCGTGATGCAGCGAAGCTCGCTTGAACCTGGACAAGTGAAAGGAAGAAAGCGGGCGTGCAACTTGCGCAAAACAAAACACTCTAGCTAGCGACGCCAGCAGGATCCACAAGGCCCGAATTAAACCAATGACGCGCAGACTACGCCGTGCGCCGCGAAGGAGGCTGAACGCCCGAGCGTTTGGGACACTGCTGCCCCCCACCTGCGAAACACTCGCGCGCGTTCTTCACTGATTGGCGTGGTCATGTGTTAGACGAAGTGGACAAGAAGTTTCTTTAAGATACTTTCATGGACCTTGGTTGGGATTTTCTTGTTTTTGAGTTCATCATATCACAGCGATGGAAGCACGCAACGCAAGCAACCAGGCGCCCCAACATAACCACATCAAACTTAACCAAACGCCCGGAGAAGTGCTGTTTAAAGCGCAAAGCCCCGCGCAGACCGCAAAGAGGAGTTAAATTGTGTTTCGACGTCCGGTTTTGCGGGACCACACGCGTCGGTCCGTATTGGTCGGCGACCATTGCTGCTTGCCCCCCTGCGCTGTCGCCTTCTTGGTCCACCCTTTGTCCGCGTAACTGTCCGAAAGAGAGTGGAAGAGCGCCGGGCCCGTTGAAGGCACGCATTGATTACCTCACCCCCTGTCGCCGAGTGCGTCCACACGCGATTTGGCAATTTGGCTAAGTGTTTTCCAGCGAGTTCTTTCTGTTTGCGACGTTTTCTGCCTGCCTCGCGCAAAGAACAGGTACCTCATCGACCATGTTGTTGCAGATGTCCAGTGGACACGCCCCCACACACCCCCAAAACATGTGGGCACAGCGCTGCGCACCCAGGATGTCATCGTTGAGATGGACGGCTTTTACCACACTGTTTGTGGAATTTCCGGTCTAGTGCGTTTGGAATCTTGAGCGCGCAGTTCCTTGCTATGAAACCTTGTGTGGGAGAACTTTTGAACTTTTGCCAAGCCACCCCGTCACCCACAAAACTACGCGAACGCACGACGTTCTTCGACCAAGACCATGCAAAATTGCGCGTTTTTAGTTTGGCGCACGTTTGTACTTTGCACCGCCTACCTCCGTTTACCACCGCAGCGGCGCAGCAACGCCCCGTTTTGCAGCAAACCAACCTGCTCATAAGCGACGGCCTCATTCACTGGTTGCTTCTTCCCAGGGGTGCTGTGACAACTCGTCCATTAGGCCACAGCCTCCTTGATTGGCCCATAATCGCGAAACTGATGTTGCAAGGCCAGACAGGCGGAGTGCTGCGCAGGACGGACTGGTAAAGCCGCAGGGTGTCAGCTCCGCGCCTGTCTTGGGACCACACGTCGCGCGCGCCTGATTCCATGCTCCCTCTGCAGTGGGCGCGGCGCATGTTCGCAAGCGGTTTTTGCTTAGCAAGGTGCCGCGCAAGGTTCATTAAGTTGAAAACTAAAAGGTCTAGCACACAAGAAGTGCGATACATAATTACGCCGCGCTGGTAGTTTCCATC
>CAXAMN010023486.1:0-16653 GCA_963970005.1 Durusdinium trenchii
GCCGCAGCTGATGTGTAGTGATAGTTATAGTTATTCTATGCATATATGCATGCATACTGTAAAAGTGACTATACGTGTACTATATACATCTTAATATATGCTCATGCTTGGAAACATCAGGAGAGAAAATTGATACCTTCGCCACCTTTCACACATCTACAACAGGCACTTAGTCACATCCTTCGCCACCCAATCTTTTGCACATCCGGAGGTGAGAAGGGTTTCGAATGGAGGACAGCTGTGGCATTGTTGGGGGCCCAGGCGCCGTGACAGGCGAGACCGAAGCACACCATGTTTTTGTTCAGGTCTCACCGGCCTCACCCAACCCACACCAGTTTGGTCGAAAAATCTGGGACCGGCTAGACCGTCACCGGGCCCTACTCTGTGGGTCTCGGTTTGTCGCCCAACCCGCCGAACCGGAGCCCGAGGTTCGAGGAGATGACGTCCCGTGAGATGGAGCCTGACAGCTTCGCCTACAATGCCTTGTCCCGCCGGTCCCGTTTGGAAGACTGGACCGGACCGAAAAGAGGTCCGACATAGCGGGATCGTGACTGGTAGGTTGTGGTTGTGGTTCTGGTTGTGGTCGTGGCTGCTGCTGCTGTCGTTGTTGTTGTGGTGGTGATGGTGGTGGTGGTGTTTTTTTCTTTTGGCAGTCACGACTGCTGTGGGACGTGTGGAGTGTGGAGGTTTGGTTTGTGGTTTGTTGTTTTCCCGTGTAATTAATTATGTGATGAAGATGCATCAGCTTCCGCCATCCTTGCAAGGGTGGTTTGAGGTTGCTTCCACCCCTGATGCTCTTGGAGCTGAAGCGCTGAACATGGTTTTGCAAGCAGGTAGGTGTCAGGTAGATGTCCCCGAAGGATTGATGTACTGCACGAGAACTACTTGCTATATATTGCTTAATTGCTTACTGTTTGGCAGTCCTCCTACCAGGACATGTTGGTGCACAGACATGCACCAGTTGGACTCACATCCACGTTGCCGCGTTGATTGTGTTCTCTCGGAGGTTGTTCAAAAATGTGCTAAACCTTCACATAAGGTTTCACAACGTACTAGAATTCATGTTTCCAAACATCACGTTTGGCATGTATGATTGCAGCGGACTTTAGCCACGGTACGACGGTACGTTGCATGTATGATTAGGTTTCCTTCAGGGGGGCCTAGTAGCAGAGTTTTCTTCCACCATTGTGCATTACGCAGCGAGGTTCGACAGACAACCACATCTTCTTCGGAGTCTGCGCCCTGATCAGTGGGGGGGAATATGTCAAATTGCTTGCCCGTGGGCACAGCCTCTCTGAGGCCAAAAAGACAATCATGGCCCAACATGTCCTGAACCAAGTTCGGAAAAGAAAAGAGAGGAGAAGGCACAACAAAAAGCATGATGAGAAGGCAACTGAAGTGAATTGGATGGAAGTACTGCAGTGCTGCGGAGGCAGGAGGAAGAGGAGCTCCTGAGCCCTCACTTTTGAACCTCTCATCAGGGACCAACATGTTCTGCATTTGCGCCAGCCAGGGCTGCCTAGGGCGCCTTCCAATTTTCCTGAGCCAACCACGTGGCCAGGGCCACTCCACACATGTCCCAATTGCAACCGGCCACCTGCCCGCTGGAAGCCTACACCAACAGACAAGAGAGGCGAGGGCGCTGGTTTAGATGCCTTGGCTACTCACAATGCCATATGAGATCATATGAGGCACTACAAAGGGTGCCCCGAACACTGTCGACGTGCTTTGGGTCCAATTGATGAAAACGGAATTCCTTTAGGTGAGTCATGAGGGTAAAAAGACCATTCGAGAAGGAAGTTGCCATTCCAAGATCAACGTGAGGGCAAAAGCTAGAGGAGGAAGGAACCATTCCGACGCAGTACACTTTTTGTGAGCCACCCGCTGTTAAAATTCAGAGGTTGAAACGTACAACACTTTGGTGCGTGTGAAACAGGAGTATTTTTGGTTCGGCCGCTGCCACGTGGAGGGGCGCAAGCTTTGGACTCTTCATGGAAAGCAATGAAGGACACATTTTTGGAAGGTGAAGTAAGAATGGAAAGTTCTGGTGTGCAAGACTGTGGTGTTTGAAATGGGACGTGACCTCGCGGATGAACTCCTTCCTGCACCCTAGGGCCCTAGGAATGACCAGAAATATATATATATATATATACATAGCGGTGAGATGAGACTTCGCCAACCAAAACACACCAACACGTTATATAACAAACAATCGCAGCAACAATTTTGCCATAAACCGCCTGTGAAACATTTAGCTTGACTGGGGGAATTGCAAATGCACTTGCATGTTTGCATTTGTGTGGCTGCCAAACATGAGAGTCTGAAACGAAGCCGAACACATGAAGCATTGAACATGCCTGTGTGTTTGACAAGTCTTCATTGGAAAGAAATGGCGACAGCTCCATGGCAGTCGCAGAGTCAGCACCTTGTTTTGCGGATTGTGGTTGGTGTTGTGGTTATTGTTGTTTTCGCCATGGTTTGTTGTGGTTGTTGTTGGTTTTCTTTGTTGGTTGGTCCTGGTGTTGGTTCTGTGTTTGTTGCTGTTGCTGTTGCCGTTGCTGCTGCTGCTGCTGCTGCTGTTGCTCTGTTTGTTTTTGTTTGTTGAAGTCTAAGTGTTTCGCCCCTCAGTCGCACCATGAAGATTTGTGCATCACATCAAGGTGATTTGTCACCACCAAGGAGCCAGTACAAGCCATTGAAGAACATTGTCAACATTCCATTCAAGAACATTTGCATAGATCAAGCCGCGGTTGTGGTGTTTCAGTTGACTTGACACCCGGTTGTCGTCGTTGTTCTTACTTTGACTCCGCCAGGATTTCTTCTTTGGACCGCTGTGAGCAATGGGTCAGTCCCCCAGTAGATCTAGGATCTAGGCATTCATTCAGACCAGCAGGTCCAGACGATGACCTCAGCTTAGGACTTCAGGCCAAGTCCTACAATACCAAGAGCAATAGCTATTTTAGCATTTTGTTTTGCTTTGGCACCAACAGCCCCACAGAACCGCAGAAGGATCAGGCATGATCAGGGAAGTGGAAAAGACATTGACCTCCCCGAATCATTATTGGCTGAAAACAAACAAGTTGTTCAGGTGGAGATGTCTATTAGATTCAATCGCACTACTTGGGTACTTGCTGGCAGACTTGCTGGAGAAAAGAAACAACAAACAGCAACAACATACGGTACCTCGAAACATACAGAAACAGAAGCAATGCAAACAAAGAAGGAACACATATCAGATAGAATATTAAGGTGCATTAGGAAACACATAGAATATTCATGAACATTCTAAGTGATTGCAGCTTGCTACAAACAAAAGACTAAGATATCAACATACATTTGTGACTCACCGAGGTCCTGGCGCTCGTGTGGCCACTTGCTGAAGGTTTTGAGTCGAACTGCGAGTCGCATCACCTCCACCGAAAGGGCTGTTGTTGGTTGGACACGTCGCGTTGGCGGGGGCGAGTTGGATCGGAACCTAGATGAGTGAGGGGGTTGGATCATTTCTTATTCAGCAAGACATGGTGTGAGATAATGATGACTCTGGTTGTTGTTTCATAAACAAATTCCTACCAGATCTTATCAGTATAGCTTTACATTTCCATATATACAATACTTTGGGTAGGGGGGTATACACGTCAACATGACAGTTCTTTGGTGCTTCTCTTTCATGTAGAATCTAGAATGTCGTTCCAACGTGGCCGGATTCCACGCCTGCTCGGTGGAATGAAGACAAACTATACACTGTATACATTGGTGATTGCATTGGATACAAAAGATATCACCAACATCTTCATGAGCTATACATTGCCATTGGAGAACCATGAAAACAATCATTGGATAATGTGTTGTTAGACAAAGCCATCACACTTATGGATGATTTGAGAAGTCCAGGTGTCACGTTGGACTTGTGAAGCTCAGGTTGGACTTGGCCAAGGCCAGGCATCAGGCAGACGAGGCGGATGTAGCTCGCGCAGTGCCCTTCGGACTTGCCTCCAGATGGAGAGTCAATGCTGATCAATTTGGGTGCGTGCGCTTTTCTCCCTGAAAACCATGTGGTCATGAGTATATAATAGTATATATAGATGGGTTTTTGAGGAGGCTACTTGGCAGATTGGATCGTTCCTGTGTTTTTGTTCTGTGTTTCGGGTTGCTGAATCAATCACTGCAGGCGACACTGAATGCCTCTCTCAAAGCGTTGGCGACGGCTACCCGCTGGGCCGCAACCTGAGGACGAAGAAAGGGGCAGTCCAGAGAGATCTCCCAGGAAGGTCTCCCACCTAGAATCCAGAAATTGGCATATCCAGACAAAGGTCCTTGAGTATCTTGTAGGATTTTGATGTATGTCGGATACTGGAACTGCGTAAAATACCAAACGCTTTTGGCTCTCTAGGATCCGCGGCAAGTTTCTGATGGCATCCCACTAAGATGCGCCACTCATATTTGCCGACTGTGTTGGGCATGTTTCGTCGACTCTTCGACGGTTGCTCATGGTCTTTGCTGCCCTGGGGTGTGCCATGTTGGCAACCAGCCAACTTCATGGAGTTGCCCAAAATCGCTGTTGCCAAAAGCTAAGGAGCAGCTTCTACAGCTTTTCTGGGCATTGGCCTCAGTAGCTGGAGAGGCGGTTGGAGACAAGATCGGTGGCATGCAGCACAGCTGGGGACCCTTCCACGGCATGTGTGCATGCGTTTTGCACGCACGCCATCCAGGATATTTGTTTTGCATTCTCGAGTCAAGAGGCTACCCTCCATCATCCAACAAACATGGGGAAGTGGAAGTGGCCCCTTGGAAGACTCTTTGCCTCTACGAGCAGGCTGTGTTCCACTTCCATCATTGTTTCACGGAGGGTGTATGCAAAAAGAACTGGAGGATGACTCTCCAACTGCAGGATGAGTCCCAGACGAAGCTGTGGCACAACTTGGACAGCTTTCGCACGGGCTCCTAAAGACGGGCTGCCCGAGACTTGGATGGGCCTCAACAACATTGAAAATAAACACCATAATTTTATAAGTTCATCCAACTTGTTTAGAATCCACATTCTGAAGAAGGGGTAAAATAAAGATTGAAAAAATAAGTCAAAGTTCGACAACCTATTGTCAGAGCTGTCATGAAATATTGATGATGAACCTGTCCCAATCACTCAGTCGTCGAAACGCCAGAGTGTTCTGTGAACGGCATGCGCTCTTTTCATCTTCCACGATGAAAGGAAGGGTGCAGAAGAACTCACCTGGTTCCGTGCATTTTGGGTCGGAGATGGTGGGATAATAAACCGAAAGATTGCAAATATGGCATTCAACTCTGGTGCCGCTGGTTCATTTTGTTCGCTGGGGAGCTGCTAGAAGTGCTGTAGATGAGTTCAGTTTGTGTTTGTTGGCATTTTTCTTTGTCTATAGATCAGATGCAGTTGCTGATGCATAGACTGCTTTGTGATCAATGGTCGTGGGGGTTTAACCCAGGATCACATTTTCCTCCAAAATGGTGGTTTTTGGCCGCCCCTCGCCGCTCAGAAACCGCACTCTTGGCTTGTTATCGAGCTGGTGCAGCAGAGGTGGGACCCGTGCCCGATGCGAATGCGTCGAGCGAATCTGCGAGCCATGCGAATGGGAGAATCGGCCGTGTCACTTGGCGTAGTTCAACTGCCTGAAGTGTTTTTCACGATCCGGCTGCCATTCGACGGAATTCCTTCCAGATCTTCCATGTTCAAAGGTGCCAAGCAAGGAAACATTCAGGTGCCTCTGCCGGCGCCTGTGCAGGCAGCCGGGTTTCACCAGTTTCGCGGGGATGGAACCTGTGAGGCTTGGGGGCTGTGTCTTCAGCTCCTCGACACCATGTGGGAGCAACAGCTTCATCCCTCCGCCTCCGAGTGGGGCGCCCCAGATCCGCGTCAGCGGGACACCTTCCATGAAAAGACGGAGGTGTGTTTTTGTGGGAATTGGTTTGCTGCGAAGCTTTTCCAGAAAGTTCCACTGTCTCTCGAACGGTTGAGAGGAAGAATCGAACCTTTGAGACCTTCTTGGACTCCAAGCTCCTACCTGGCCCAACCAATGCAATACATGTGAGACACACACACACATGCAGCTGCGAGTGAACTCTCTTCCTTGCTGACTGCGGGAATGAACCCCCCACCGTCAAAGCAAACATCAGGCAGAGAAGACAGAGTAAGTAAGGGATAGTAAGGGCGACCCTAGGCTTTTGACCAGTTGACCGTTGATTTCATGGTCGAGTCTCATGTCTTCTCCGAACCACCTATTGACCTATTGTTTGACTCGGGATTTACGCGACGCCACCAGGGCAGGTCAAGCAGACCTTGCCGTGTTCGGACGACCGGGGCTGGGCTAGCTGCTATGACTCTCATCTCTTCGGTCCGGTGATGCCTCGGCCGACTCGAAGAGCTAGATCAGAGGCTCATGACCGCTCGGAGATGGTCACTATAAGAAGAAGATTGGTGTCCCCCTGAACGTCACAAAGGGTGGGTGGATCTCCATATCCCGGCCGGGCCTCCTGCTAGAAGTGACAGGAGTTTTAGCATGTTTTAGTAAAATGGATCGCCTCAGAACCTGTTTCACAGACGACGTATCGAGGTATGCCTGTGTGGCACGTGCATGTGGTCGAGGCGCTTGACGAAGTCAGATCGGATGCGATCGGACAGAAAAAGCTGCCGGCACCTCGTGGATTCATGTTGGAAGGATTTGGTGTAATACAAACGGTGCAAAAGAATAGCCACTCCCTTTTGGGGGGCCACTTTTTGTTCTGTGTTCCTAATACCGAGTAGAAACCGGTGAGAACTGGACGCGTTTTCAGGCAGCCAGTGGCTGAAAGCCTTACACCTACGAGGTGTGGCCAACAGTTCTGCCGGGGGTCAGGTCTCTGTCAATCAACTTATAGATTCTGTGATTCTGTTCCTAAGGGCGCTTGATGTGTTCAAATTTTGAGAGGACAGATAGGCACACTCGCACGCTCTGGTACACTCGTCTGAAATGTCTGAATAGTACCTTGCTAGTCCTTATGAAGGCGTTCCTCTACAGGCCCCGATTTTTTGGGTGTGTTTTTGGTGTCAACTCAGCTGAGTCTGGAAAAAATGGTCTTGATCCGAAACCATTTCATGAGGACCTAAGCACCTTGAAAGATCCCCCACAACTAGCTGTGGCAGTTTCCATGTGTTGGTTGAAAATGATCATAACATACCAAAGACATCCAAAGTCCATGAGGGAATCTTCACACTGACACTCTTGGTGGAGCTTCGTGTGGTTTGGTCCAGCTGGTTGACGACGGGTGCAGCCCTGGGACAGAATTATGGTGTGTGTTGTTTCAAGCAGAGGTTTGCCATCTCGACGGTGCATCTCCAGATGTTGAGAGCTTCGGCGGAGGTGAAGCTTCAGAGAAATGGCCACAAAGGAAGATGGAATCCCCCCCAAACTCTTCCACCTTGCAGGCATGTCCTGCCGGATGGATTTGTGCTGTTGGAAACGTTCATCGCAGGTTGCCACGGCCTCTGAAACCTTTACGGGCTTTCCTCGCCTCATGAAAGCTCGAGGAAGGGCAGAGAATGGAGGTTGATCAGGCAAGAAAGTACCAGCCAACTTGGCCAACCCCATGGATCCTTGGGACATCTTGGGACGCTTCAATAGGATGAAGTCACAAGGACCAGCTGAGAACGCTTCACCCAGAGATTGCACTCATTTGGGATCCAGCCTGCATGTGTAGAAAATGTCCAGCTTCTTCCTGCTGTTGGAGATCAATGCCAACGATTGCACTTTGACTCAATAAAGGCACAGGCAGGACTAGGCCTCAAGCTGCCCGGCGGCAACTCCAAAGACAATCCGTACATACTTGCGGCAGTTTATGATGTGCGACCAACGCAATGGAAACGACCTGCGATGCCCCCTACCCCCTATGTCAGGAGGTGTTCATACATGGAATGCTCCACTCCACCATGGCGCAACGCATCATACTCCCGGCAGGCACCAAGTGTAGGTTACGGTTAGAGGTCCCAGGTTACGGTTAGAGGTCCCAGGTTACAGTTAGAGGTCCCAGTTTGGAGTAACCTCAGTGAGGGCAAGTTCCAGTCGTCTGCCGCGGTAAGGATGAGGATGAGATCTATCTCCCTCCAATTGGTCTTGGCAGATTCTTGTCCAATCGCCGCCACTTGGAAAATGCACTCAGCCAGGAGCAACGCCGAGGATCATGCCGTCCTGACCGGCTGGCTCAGCCGAGCTTCGCTCTGTCATGTTACGACCTGACTGGCATGTTGTGCCGCCGACTCGAAAAGCTGCCTGGAACGCAACATCGGATGTTTCTCAGGCTTCCGCCGGCGGAGCAGAGCTTTTGAGACCTTTGGCACGTGCGAATGACCACGTGTTTCCATGCGACGACTGCTTCAGCTCTTTGCCTTGGATTGCCTCCAGATCGCTCCTGCACGATGGGTCAAGGCTTGCTCCTGGGCTGTAAAACCGTTGAGGCACGTGCCGGAGACACAGTGATGGCAATAGTTGCGGTGCTTGAAACATGGACTGTTGGAGCATGTGGGGGGATTCCAGCCAGCTTCCCGTGTCCACCCACGTACCATGCCTGGTGTGCCACGCGTGCTATGGTCCATTTTGATCCATTTTGCTGTTTTGTGTATCCCCTTTCACTGTTTTCACTGTTTTATGATCATGTATGATTCTGTTATGATGGTGTGAGAGGAAGAAGCCCTGAAAGAAGCTCTTGATCACTCGCATTCCCCGCCGATTCCTCTAGAATGACCGGACGAAGGGCCGACCATCGACAGGTCTTGAGCTTTTGGAGCAGGCGCGCTCACTGCAATCGTGCCGATCAGTCAGCGTCCAACTGTTTGATATTGCTTGGCTTATCCAATGCTGGGAACTACAGGTCCAGAGGTGAGTTCCTAGATTTCTATGTCTTCCTTTTTTGACACCAGGCAGTCTTTGGCCGGGCCTTAGGGCAATTCTTGGTCCATGAAGCGGGCGTCTGGTGTTTCCCCACTGGTCGACCTGGCGTTTTCTCGGCCAGTCGCGTCCATCGATGTCTAATGCCATGACTTGGGCCTCCGAGGCGCCCCGAGGGGGGGGGGGGGGGACTTTTTCGGGGGGGCGCGGGAGGGTTTTTAGATCCGAGGCAATTAAGGCCAGGACCTTCCGGTTGAGGTGTCTATAAATAGCCTTTTTGTTGCGGTTAAAGGGTGTGCAGACACCACCTGTTGGAAGGCCCTGCAGGGTAGATGTGTGTTTCTTTTTATGTGATTATTTATCTCCTCGGCGGACGTTTTGATTTTTAGCCACCTGCAAAAACATTTGTGGGGTGGATTGGTCTCTTCACTAACTAGACAAGAGGTGGAAAAAATATATGAAAAAGGTTAAAGGTGCATTTTTCTTGGGAAGCGGCTCATGTTCTAGAGTTGCACAAAAAAAGGGGTTCTCTGCTTGACAACGAAGAGGGTGGAATTTTCGGCGTTTGGTCCGGTGTCGGCGCGGCCGTTCCGTGTAGCTCCACTTCACCATCATGCAATGCTCCAAAGTCCACATGCTTCGAATCCACAACTCAGTCGCTGCCAGGGAAGACATGAAACCGATCACCATCAGACCAATCCAGAGGAACGGTATACGGAAACAGAAAGCTCACCAGCACAAACAAATATACCCCCTTCTGAAGTTGGTGTTGCTGTGCAGAAACCCAACTAATTAGAACCCTCTAGAACCATTGAATTGATTTCCATTGGGGTGTTGTAGCCTTCTTCTACGCCGGTTGGAGGGTATCACGAGAAAGTTTCGGTGCAGCATTGTGTGACACCAGAATCAACAGTACACGATGGCATTTTCAATTGATCGTTGAGAACAACGACACTGACATATTCAAATTGAGATCCTCGAACAAAGGAATTAATATAACAAGGGTGGAACATACGTGTTCGAATAATGGAAGGTGTCCTTGACTGGCAAATGTGATATACCCTTAATAATACATCTTGAAATATAAAAATGTTAAAATAAAAACACAATAATAATAAAAGTGCTTAAACTAATAATAATATTATATAATATATAAATAGAAATATATAATTTAGACATATTTAGACGGATATAGTAAGACTAATTACATAACTAATTGTCCGATGCCGATGGTTTACTTATTAATTCTAAATTTAAAAAAAAAAAAAAAAAACAATATATATATATATATGATAATTTTACGAACCTATATGTTAAAATTGATAAATATTTTTAATTAATGATTATAATTTAGGATTTTATATATTTCATTTATTTAGGAAATGAATTTAATAATTAAATGTGTGATTTTTTAATATATAGGATATATATATATTTGTATAATTTATTGCTTAGATAAACTTGAAATATTTAGTGTTCTATATTAATATTGATGATATATGTGTTTTTACTTATTTGGAATTTGATAAAATAAATAAAACATCTATAAAGTAACATTTATATTAATATAGGTTTTTATATTTATTATGCGGTTTGAAATATATATTTATTTATTGAAAAATAATAGATAACTATCGCTAAATATATAACGAATTTACATTATATATGATAATATATATTGATGATCGATTTTGATGTTTTGTATTATTTATATATTAAATTGTTTAAGATTATTTTGATATTAAAATATTTTATTCATAAGAGTTATTTGTTTAATTTAGATATATATATATATGTTTTGGGTTCGTGGTTTTATAAGGCGGGGGGCTTGGTGGGATTCTTTCGTGTGGATGTGGCGGAGAGAAATAGAGGATTGAGTTGGGTTTTAAAAGTAAAAAATATTGATATTGATTATTTTATTAAATAAAATTCGTTACATTTTAAACTCTATTATTAAACATGATTATGAATAATGCAAAATATAATTTAGTTGATAATTTTTATTTAATAATAAATTAAACAAACATATTCCGGTAAGAGACCCCAAATAATATGTTTGATGTCTATATATAGAACTTCTAGACGCATTGGGGGTCTAGAGAGGTGATGAAGGTGGGGATCGTGGTGACGGCGCAGGTGGGGAATGAATGAATTTGTGAATGCGAGTGGGAGTAAGAGCGAGAGTGAGAGTGAGTGAGTGCGAGTGTGAGTGCGATTGCGAGTGAGAATGAGGGTGAGAGCGAGAATGAGAGAGTGAGTGAGTGCGAGAATTATTGTTGTTTGACAAAGTCGTGCCCCTAAAGCAGGTTTTATCAGCTTGGGAAAGAGGATGTTGGCAAGATGCATTGTTTCATGTTGAACTGTTTCAAATCCTGCGTTTAGCTTGGGGAGTGGTTACCCTCATCGTGACAAACCTGGGTGCTCCGACTTGCAAGTCGGCATTCCTGCACCCAGACACAGACGCTAGCAAGAGGCAGGCCTTGTATTTATGGCTGCAGTGGGAAACTTCTATGTAGCTACTATAACGCGCTTCAATGATTCTGGCTAGGCATGGACGGGTTAGAAGACAGCAGTTTCATGTCCAGGGACGCTCAGGGCAAAGCAGGGGACCAATGATGTGCAGAATCAGATGCCATGATGCAAGTTGTTTCCTTCTTTTTTTCTTTCTTTCTTTGGCATGGCGTCGACGCCTCGCAAGCGGCTGTGCTTGGAAGCTTCTCCTTTGTCATCTCAGAAGGCTGCTCCTACTAATCAGGGCAGTCATGGAATCATTTTGGAAGACCTTGACCCAACTTCTTTCCATAGACGCTGTCAATTAGACTACAGTGAGAAGTGGGGCTATGGAAGTGGCTCTAGCTAGAAGAGTGTTATTTTGCTTCTGCTAGCACTCTGAATGGTTTGATGTTGGCAGGTGTCGTTCTGATAGCACTGTGTGTCTGTGCAGATCCCACGTCGAGAGCTGCAAGAGAAAGCAGAAGCTCCAGATGCTTGCCAGCTGAAGCGCTGTGGGTTTGAAGCCTCCTTTATCATCATTTACTTTGTGCAAAGTTGTGTCATCCAACCGTTTGATTTCAATTTTTGTTTTGGAAAGATGTGGGGCATTCAAAAAGTGATACATTCAACGTTCGAAATGAATCTTGCATTGAGGAAATGCCTCAAGAACAGCTGGCCCAATACCTTCGCTGGAAACATGTTGATGTGTTCTCTCGACTGGACAAGTTGTCTTGGGAAGCCAAGCAAGTTGATGAGCATGATGAGAAGCCCAAGCATGTCATGAGCAAAGGCCAAAGCTCCTGTGGAGTCGACCGAGTGCGCGTTCTGTGGTGCGCGAAAGCATACTCACAAGTGGTTGTACAGGGCTGGCAAGAAAGGACTTCGGCGCTGCAATGGCAGCACTTGTGCAGCTTGCTACCGTTCGGCCATTCTCCTAGGTGTTTCACGCTCCAAAGCTTTGATTGAGAATAGCGGGGCCATTTCTATTTTCAAGGTGCTGAGCAGTCGTGTTCGCCGTAACTTTGGCGATGAGGATGTTTGTGAGTGTGCTGAATGCAAGCCAAAGACGTAGTTCTCAAGGGTTTCTTGTGTCTAAGTGTGAGCACTTGCCGACACTGCTTATGGGGAAAATGCTTCTGCAGAACGGCTTGGAAACGTGTTTTTTCAACCAGATCCAACATACAAGGGTCACCGCATCACATGGAGGTTTGTCATATGGGTCTACATACCACACAGGCCCTGGCAGAGTGGCGCATGTTTCTTATCATCTCCACGCTTTTCACAGAACATCTTCCTTGTTTCACATCCAAACTTGCTTCACATCCACATTTGCTTTCCCGGTCAGAGAGTGTCCTGAGAAGATCTCATGCAAGTTGTGCTCGCCCCGCTGCCTTTTCCACGTTTGTAGTGGTTTGCGGGAATGCCGCCAAAAGAGTTTCTTCCTTCCGCGAAAGTCGCGCGGCTATCCTACTCCAATTTGATTTGTGCCTTAGATGCTTGGGGAGTAGAATACAGCTCTAGCGACAGGGAGCTGCCACTCAGGGCAAAGCTTGATGAAGCCATAGCAGCTGCAATAGAGAAGAAGAAAGGGAAGCACTGTGGGGGTGCTTCTGGTGAGACTGCTCCGAGCAAGGCAGCTGAGCCTCCTAGTATCCTGGTAGGAGAGAACAATGGTTTTTGCAACAAGTTATGCGGGAGTCATTCTAAGTCCCTTGCATAGAGACAGGCTTTAGAATGGACATGTCAGAAAGATAGGCGCACTGCTACTACTACTACTACTACTACTACAACTACAACAACAACAACTACTACTACCACCACTACCACTACTACTACTACTACTACTACTACTTCTACTACTACTACTACTACTACTACTACTACTACTACTACTACTACTGTTGATGTTGTAACATGGATGGGCAGTGCCTCACCTAGAGGAAAGTCGGACCTCGTTTCGACCTCGGTGGGACCTCGTTCCCGCTCCCACTTTTTCCAACCAAAAAGCTGTATTACCTGGAATTTTGTTTTCAAAGGGCTTCTCTCGCCTGTGGACGCATCCGCTGTCATTGGCGATCCTCCTTTACCACCTCCATCTACTCCACCGCCTCTCGAGCTTCTTCAGAGATTAGCTGCGGCAGCAGAGTCACATGAGCGACCCAAGACATGCGTGCCTAGGCATGACATGGACCCAGAAGATCAAACCGTTTCTTTGCCTTCCTCATCAGCAGAAACCCTAACATAGATTGCAAGAAGGAGATTTCTGGCCAGAACCGGTCAGCTCTACCTACCTACTGCCGCGCTTGCTTTGCGGCTGAGAAAGCTTTGAGTGCATGCCCATCGCGAGTTGTCGGAGAGTCGCTTTGCGTTTTGTGTGCGGTGGAGATCTCGAGTGACAACAAGTCACCTGTGCCTAAATGTTGTTTCGAGTGCTACGAACAGCAAAGCGCAGTCGAAGACGCCCTTACGGCTGAGCAAATGGACCCCCAGGCTGACGACGCCAAATTTGCGGAGACCAAGACTCCGCCGCCCGCCTTTGAAAAAGACACACCTGCCAGTGAGAAAGAACTTTTGACAGAAGTTGCGTGCCCTGAGCTTGGCTGGGCCAAGCGCAAGCGGGAAAGTGAGATGTCGTGGTATGCCCGCATACAGGCATTTCGGCACGGCAGTGAGAAGAAAAAGCAGAAGTTCTACCATGAGCAGTGGAGCGGATTCGATCAGAAGCACAAAGAGCGTTTTCGGAAAGAGATAGAAGCCAAATTGTTTCCAGAACAACCAGTGTTTGCTCCAAAGCAGACAAACGCAAAGGCTGCAGGTTCTAAACAGGGCCTTGTTGCGTGGCGGCAGGTGCAAGACGATGGACGCTCTGTGGTGCATCTCCCTTCGGGATACACGATTTGTGCTTTGACAAAGGATTTCCAGGAGTATGCTGCAAATCCAGTGGCGCATGACCAAAAGAGATGGGAAATGTATGCCTTGATCTTCCTCTTCATGTCCTCAGGCGATCCGCCTTTTCGCAAGGCAGCGCAAGCTGTCCAAGCCCTTCCAGAACTTCGCTTGAACAAACACTATTTGGGCAAGCTGAAGAAGTTGTTCGGGGATTCCAAGTTACCTTGGGAATGTCCTGCAGAGTTTCGTGTTGGTCGGACACCTCGCGCAAGTTTGTCCCAGGCTGAGCTGGAGGATGTGCTGTTGTTTGTGAAGTGGAGCCAGCGAACTGGCTGCCCCTTGACCATCCAACAGGTCGAAGACGCGATTACCCTGATGAAGCTGGAGAAGCGCCTTGCATCATCAATATGTTTGTAGGGTTTTGCGTTACAGTATCAGCGATTTTTAACGGTGGGTGACGTGTGTGTTTTTTTGGCCATAGTCTTCTCCCTCAAGCTGCCAGGTGCGGCGAGATTGACAATGATCTGGACATAGATGAGTTGCTCTCACTTCTGGCCCAGAAGCGCTCCAAATACAAACATATTTGGCGGGACTTTAAACTGTGGGTTGCTAAGACCCAGGCCCCGCCTGACCAGATTGGCCTGGAGAAGGTTCGCACTAAAACGACTCATAAAATTGCAGCCTGCCAGCCTGATACTGTGTCAAACGCATTCGATGTTCTCGAAGAGATGATGACAAGGCTGGGCCTGATGAAAGACGGTGTAATTCTTCAGACAGCGCTTCAGTTCTCGTTCGGACAGCCTCACGAGACGTGTCACTACACATGCAGATCGTAGCAAAACAGCAACTGCCGCTGTTGTCACTACGTTTGAACATATAACTGTCTGCACTTGGATGGCGATGGCTGGAGAACCCTTTCCACCAGGGAGTGTTGTGCCCTTCAAGAGCTTGCACCCGAGCATGCAAGAGATTTGGGAAGCTCGAGCTGTGAAAGTGTTTTTTGGTTTGTAGGGAACAGATAGGCAGTGGAGCCAAACGCAGACAGATTTGGGGCAGATAGATCTTACCAGGTCCTTTGCCGCAACTGAGGACAATGCAAAATTCCATTGCCACCCAAGTGGCAGCATCACGCCTTCCATCTTTGCATCCATGCTGGAAGAATGCTGCTTGAAGCCGCTTCGCTCCAGACACCCAGACAAAAAAGATAAATGTTTGCTAGTGATGGACACAGGGGGGGGACGCTGCCTCACGTCACCTTGGGCGTCATTTTGCTGGCATCAAGGTATGAGGTGGACATTCATGTCTTACCCTCATATACGACAAAGGCACTATGCCCTTTAGACCAAACACCACACGCCTTGATGGCGTCCAGATGGGCAGCCTTTAAGTCTCACTGGATTCAGGGCGGGAAGGATTTGACAATCTTTCAAGGCCTGGCACCAATCAAGCGGATTCATGCCGAGGCGGTCAGTGCTCAGAATGCAGCTGCTGAGATTTTCTCGTCCCAGAAAGCAGGCCCTGGAAACATTGGTCAGCAGCAAACAGCGACCTCCAATGTCCTTGGGGTGCTCCAGAGCGTCAGCCCCTCCAAGGTGCGCTGCAGCAATGAGGATTGCAAACAGAAAGTCACAGTTGCCGACCGCTTCTGCTCTCTTTGCGGCACTCCCAACTCCAAATTCGATCAAAAGACATATGACCTTTTCCACGCTCGGCGACGGTCAGGGTGGCACAAGCCTGCTGACTATGTGGAACTGCAGCCAGAAACACCAGCTGAGCAGGACTTGGCAAAAGGCATCGGAGATCTGTTGGCAAGAATCAGAAGATCTTCCACAGCCTCGGATGAGAAAAAGAAGGAGCTTCCTCCCAAGCAATCGGGAGAACCCGTGGCAGAAGTGGAGGAGCCCAAAGGCAAGAAACAAAAGACGTCAGTTGTGGCCGAACCTGCTGGTGCAACGCTGCAGCCTCAAGAGTGGGACCTTGACCGGGAAGAAGACTGCGCTGACTGGATTTGTCAAATCTGGAAAGAAGACAAGCGGCCACAGGTTCGACCTTTGGCAGATTTCTTCATTCAAGAATTGAAAAAGAAGAGCGCCAAAGGCGAGAAGCTCAGTGAGACATTTTACAAGACAGTGATTGGACCCAAATTACTTTGTACCTCGAAGAGGCGAGAAGACTGGGTCGCAACTCAGAAGCACAACCGCTCATTGCGGTATGTGCCGCACCCCAGCTCTGTGTGGAGCAAATAGCTCTCGCAGGAAAAATCTGCTGTGAGCGCGGCGTTCACAGTGTGGGAAGTGGGTACGGGCGAGGTTTGCTGTCGGTTGAACACATCGTAAACACATTGGAAACGCAATTTTCCTGCTAATGACTGCACTTTATTCTT
>CAXAMN010023487.1:0-15683 GCA_963970005.1 Durusdinium trenchii
AAGGTCCCGGGTCCCCGTTCGGCCTCGTCGGCCTCGTTCAGCGGTGGAGAGGATGGAAAATGGCCTGTCTTTGGAGGTCTCGCTCGGCCTGCCTTGTCACGCGCAGTCGGCCTCGTCCAGCGTGGCAGCAATCGCCGTCAGTCGTGGGCCCGAGATTCCAGCAGATGAGAATTCGAGCGGAAGTCAAGAGATTCTCCTTTGGGCGGGGCTCCTAGTCGGCCTAGGATGTGCGGCCCTGACAGCCCGTTCGACTTTCAACAAGCGCAAAGTGCAGCAGAGAGGTCGGGTGCCACTCACAGGAAATTCAACACCCTGTGCTTTGCAGCCGGTTTGGAGCATCTGGCAAACAGGCACCACATCCATTGAGAAGATCACTTGATTGCATCTGGGCCAGTTTCGTCCAGTGGCGCCATGCCTCCCCCAATATAGATGCAAAAAGGAGCCCAAGAAGGTCTACCAGCTTCTTGAAGATGAGCTAGCAAAAGCTAGAGCGGGCACCGAAGGCATTCTGGCCCCAACCACTCAAGAAGCAGCCCAAAATCTGCGTAACTACTTTGAAATTGCCTGGAAGACGGCAAACGCGGAAATGGCAGTCAAAGCAGCAGGTGCCACAGCCCAAGACTGCATTGTCATACATGGTGTGTCCACTTTCCTTGGCGGGAAAGGGCGCAATTTGGATGATCAGGAATGCTTCACCAGGGCAAACGTTGCACACAGCAGGGCCACCAACCTCACCATCCTTGCCTGCCCTTTGAACATGCAAGGAATGCCGGGGGCTCTTGGCAGGACTAACTGCTCTCCTGCATGGCCTTCAAAGCATTGCACCTGTGATGACAAGGAACCCGTGATTCGTGGCTCCCTGGATCTCACGCCGATCCAACCATCAGGCCCTTATGTCTCATCAAGTCTGATCTGGCCCCCCCTGCCCAGCAGAGCACCAAGGTGAGGTGAGGTGCTCACTCCTCGTCTTAGCCACACTGTTGCATTTGACAAAGGCTGATTTCCAGCCTGCAACATGGGCCACATCTTCCGGGAGGCACGACAGAGCATGGGCTTGTCTATGGCTGTGCGGTCGATGAGATGCCTGCGCCGGAATGGCTTGTCATCACAGACGGGCAAGAACCCGGACATTGGAGGCGACTCCATCACAGCACTGGCCGTGGACAGCAGTGCAGTGCAGGCAATTCCCAACGATATCAACCGTCCATGAATGCTGTGGAGCAGCGTACGGCACAGAATTGCACCTTTGAAACCTTGCATCGTGTTTACTTTTGTGATGCGTGGAGAACACAGCCGGTCCTTGGTGCCCCAGAGTCCGACCTAGTCCTGCCGCCGCACCCTGGCCTCTTGACACAGGCTGTTACTGGCCGCCACGAAACACAGAGGAGGAGGTCCTCTCCGTCTCAGACGTTGCCGTAGAGACAGATGACCAAGCCTGCCAAACGCCGACCTCGCCCGAGGCAGCTGATGCTGTCATGACAGATGAGGAGGCAAATGACATTGTCTTGGTCCTCAGCTTCTCCACAGCCGTCCACCCTGCCGAGCACGGTCCACCCAGAAGAGGCTGACTTCCCTGTGAGACAAAGAAGGGGGAGCCAATCCAGTGGAGGAAGCGGGTGACTGCCTTAGCAATCTTTCAGCGTCCTCCAGCTCACGACCAGTCGACAATGAAATGCTGGAGGAAAATGGAGAGGGATGTAGTGCGATCCCACCGCAAGGAGTTGATCCTCAGAAGCACAGCCCCCCGGCACATTCCTCGGAGTCGCCGATCAAGCGAAGACCAGGGCCAAAACCAAGTGCAGGCAGAAGTCATTCCAAGAAGCTTCGGCAATCAGCAGACCAGGCTTCCTAGTTGCCATTAGGCAGCATCCCAGAGCATGGGCAACAGACGGCCACGCTGGAGGACCTTGCTGACTCAGCTGACCAAATGCAAGAGTCCCCAGTCAGTGAGGACCCGGCTTCGCCATCCGAACAGCCGGAAGATGCACGGAAACAAGCAAGTTAATCGATTAGTCCGGACTTTCCTCTGGCGGAGGGTGGCAGAAAGCGCACTCCGGGGCACTCCCTTTGGGAATATCCCAGAAGAAATTAACCGAGACTATATCGCGGACCTGCGCCGCATCAGTGAGGCATTTGCTGCACCCCTGTCAAACCTGTTTGCATTTGCCAAGCAAGGACACAAATTGTGCCCCTTCATACCCCAAAAGCAGTTAGCGCTCTATGCGAACCCCCTTTTCTGGCAGTACGGCCTATTTGCCTTTGTCTCCAGGTGCTGTGCTCATAATAATCAACACAGGAGTCAAATTGCAAGCGCAGCAAAGGCAGTCCTGACCAAGCAGGACAAGTCTAGTGAAAAGGATGTGGATGCGCTCACCTTTATGCAGACTGTCGTCATGTCGTTTGTGCGAGGAATGGAGTATGGAGAACAAACGCTGCCCATCAATGATCTTTTTGTCTATTTTCCAGTGCAGCTGGTCCCAGCCCTCGTCACGGCCATGGAGCAGCAACGCTTTGCGTCGGTGGAAGTGAAGGGTGGCTGCGGCTACCGACCCCCGCAAGCAAGGGGAGGAAGGTAATCCCCTCCTGGTGGTAGGGGTGTATAACAAGGAAATCACATATGACCGCTACCCCCGCATGCCGGACTCGTCTTGGGCGGCGAGGGCATATACCTTTGGGGCCATTGACCCGTCGCTGGGACAAGCTATGTCCTTCCCATCCCTTCTGCAATTGAAGTTGCGCATTGAAGTCCCGCTATGGAGAGATGTTGCAGAGGCTAAACACCCCTCACCAGACTCCCAGGTTGAAGAGTCGGATACAGACTCTCCTGCCAGTGGGTCAAGAGAACGGTCGCCCAGATATGTACAACCAGTGCCAGTGGGAGGCGTCGAACTGCCGGAAGTCGAAACAGAAGTAGCAACCGAGGAAGAAGACACAGTCGCGGAACCCACTTGCGCTTTTGCGCGAGGGTTTGGACAGTTTGTCATCCGTTACACTCGGCTAGCCACAGCGCTAGGCAACTTTGAGCAGGGCAGTATCCAGACAGAAAGCACTGCCGTTGCTTACTGGCTGACCTCTGGACTGAAGGTGGCCATGGCCAGAGTAGGGTGGAACCTGCTCTCTCCCCGATATGGACTGACCAGGCTCCCGGGGGAGCTACTCAAACACGCTACTACTCCCAAGGCTACCCTCAATTACAAGAAGAAGATCGCCCATACCACCAGTATGGTCCGATAGTTTACACAGAGGACCGCTGGGACGAACTTCTAACATGGTTGTCTGGTGACCCCGTGCTCCGAAAGAACCTGGAACGCCATAAACAGGAGCTTCGAAGACAACAGGGAGCGGGCCGAGACGATTCGGGGGCTCGCAATAAATCCCGGCGCGCAACTCCTCCCCCCAGAAGTAGCAGCTCCTCGTCGGCTGCTCACCCGCCCAATCGCAGTCAGCCTCCCCCACCGCCCCCCCCGCACTGGTGGTGGCAGTGAGGGACCTGTGGTAGCTGCCCAAATCCGCAGCTGCAACGCCGGCATAGAGTAATTCTCCTCTTGAAAGGGATGGCCTTAGCCATCTTTTTTCTATTACTTCCAGCCATGTTTGCAACCACCATATGTTTGCTGCCACATTTTTCTGGCTCACAGCAGTCGGGTATACAAGCTAGAACTGCCGCCAGCAGAGAAGATGCCGATGGAGCAAGACCAATATGAAGTCTGCGTCGATCTTGTGACGATGGCAGGAACGGAGTATACAATGCAAACCAACATCACTCATTATGAAGACATGATGCAACTGGAGGATGACATACTTTGCTTCCTACCAACCGTGTCTGACATTGATTTTTTTGGCTGTGAGGTTGATCTAATCGACTTTACTACCCAGCTACCCTTGCCAGCAGCCTTCCACACAGCACTCACGCAACAAAGGAAGCTGCAGATTGTGGTTCGGCCATGTATGGTAGAAGGCCGCTCCACTTGGCAATTCCAAGAAGGTGATAGTGAGAACTACCCCAAAGCAGTTCGAGTCCCTATCAATCCGCGTAGAGAAATTGCTGACAGGGCTTTCTATGCAGCACCTATGCTCCGGCATGTGGAGATTGCTGAAGGAATCCAGCATGTAGGATTTGCGGCCTGGCAGGGGTGTCAGCAATTGCAAATTGTCAAGCCCCCCTCCTCAGTCTTGAGTCTGGAAGATGGAGCTTTTCAAGGCTGCTATGCCCTCCGAGAAGTGGTGGCCCCAGGCTGTGTCCAGTTCAGTCGAAGGGTATTTGCGGAGTGCTGCTCCCTCAGCAGAATCGGTGTTAACCGGGCCGATATGCTTTCGAGAGCTGCCTCACGCTTACGTCCATCATCTTCGTGATGGACCAAACCAACAAGGCAAGAGCACTGCCAGAGGGAGCATTCTGCGGGTCGGGTCTGGAAACACTCTGCCTCCCAAGCGACTTTCACAACATCGGCCCACGGGCTTGTGAAAACTGCAAGCGACTGGTAGAAGTCAACCTTATGAGCACAGATATCACAGCCCTCCTCACATCCACCTTCGCTCACTGCGTGGCCATGACTAATATTTGGCTGCCGCCACGCTTAACGCAAATCGGTAAGGAAGCTTTCCTCAGCTGCATAGCGCTCCAGGAAGTGGTCATTCCGACCGAGCTCCAGGAAATCGGCATCCGCGCCTTTTGTGGGTGCGAGCAGCTAAGAGTTTTTACTCTCCCTGACCTGGGGGAGAATGACCAACGAGTACAAGCAGAACACAACGCCTTTTTGCTATGTGATAACTTTGAGCAGCCGTCATGGGTGGAGCTGCTACCCACCGAAGGACCGGATTCGGACGCAGTTGATGAAGAGCTTTATACGGAATTTCCTTGCCGTTAGGTATTTCATCAAGTAACCAAGGCGGGTGCCTTAGCACCGGTCCTGGTAGGCATCTGTCCGTCGGGCTGCACTCTGGCTCAGAGAGTTAGGACCTATTTCAGAGCAACAGTACAGCAAAGAAAAATTAACTTACTCACACACAGTTGGCAGTCAGTGGTCCAAATTCTGCCGCAATGGCACTCTCCATGGAGCCTGCCGAATCTTCTGGAGCCTGCGCCCCCCCGGAGAGAGAGCCGGTGATGGAGTGTTGCTTAGTGCTAACTACTCTGTCGGGAGTGATGATTAATGTCTCTCTCAGCATTGCCAAATTCGACCGTTTTGCGGACTTGGAGGATCATGTTATGGATTACCTCATTTCCGTGACTGACCTCAAAGTGTTTGGGTGCTCGATCGAATTTTTGCACTTGGCCACACAGACCTATTTGGAAGACCCGATTTGGGACAGACTGCAACAGAGTAAGGAATACTGCATCATTTTCAAAGATTGCAGTGAATTCCTGCCCTCGCAGGAACTTTTAGAAGGGTATCCCATTGACAAAGTTCCGCTTGCTGTCCATGTCCCCATGAACGCAGAAAGCGCTGTCCCAGAAGGGGCTTTTGCAGGAGTGCCGCGCCTACGTCATGCTAGCGTAGAGTCAGGTATTCGCCTTATTGGCCCAGAAGCGTGGCACTCATGCCGTCAGCTCCGAATTGTCAAGCTGCCATCCACAGTTGTTAGCATCTCTGACAACGCATTTCGAAGCTGTAAACTGCTTAATAGTGTCACTGCTCCTGGTTGCCGAGAGTTTGGCTATAAAGCCTTCGACGAGTGCTGCTCACTGCAGTGGGTCTATACCACTGAAGGTAACGCCAATTGTTTTAGCAGCTGCACCAAGTTTGGGCATTATCTCTTCAGAGGCTGTATCAACCTTGCCGAATTTACCCTGCACGAGAGTCCCTCCCAGACGAGCTGTCGCCACCCACTGCCAGGGAGTTGGCTCTAGGTTGCCTCAGCTCAACAGGGATAGCTACACTAGCGTTACCGCAGAGTTTTAAAGTCATCGGAGCACACGCTTGTGACAACTGCCATCTGCTCAAGAAGGTTGACCTTTCGAACACACAAATCGAGGAAATACAAGAATTTACCTTTGTTCACTGTACGAGCCTCAATGAAGTTCGTCTCCCGAAAACACTCCATACGATTCGAGTTAAGGCCTTTATGAATTGTGCAGCCCTGCCAGAACTTGCTATACCACCCTCACTTAAGTACATAGCGAGCAGAGCTTTCTTAGACTGTACTGCCTTCAAAAGGCTAGTCAAGTTGCCTGGCCGGCATAAATGCCGAGGGGTTTATGCTGAAGAAAACGCCTTTGCCATTTGCCCAAACATGCGATGGCCACCATGGCTGCACATGATTCCGGACACAGGGTATGTCTCTGGTCTAGCCTAAACGGCCCCTGGCTAAATGTAACAGCCTGTGGTTTTACCGCAATCTATCTAGTATGGGCGCGAGCCTTAGCTCGAGTTGGACACGGCACTAGCCATTCGCGCACGCAGCCTCTAAGCCAAGGGAGTGGATGGCCATTCATGCTCCGTACTAGGGCGAGAAGAAACTACGCACACATACACTGCAGCTCTAATGGCTCAAGCTAGAGTCCTCAAGCTAGTGATGTGCCAGCAGCTACGCTTCAGCTCAGTCCTCACCGCTGTGCAGAAGGGATGGTTACACAGTCCTGTACCTTTCTCACGCTGGCAGGAGAGAAGCTGTCCATTGAGGTAGATCTGAATGCACATACCGGCATTCGGAGTTTTGAAAATGCCGTACTAGCAGAGCTCCCCTACTTAGGAAGTAGTAGCACTCTGGGGTGTGAATTGCAATTCGTGCAACTTGACACCTGCCAAGTTCTAGCAGATCCCATACAGAGCAAGCTCAGAGCCAACCACTGCTACTATGTGATTGCTCGGCCGTGTTTAGTAGAGGCAGCACACAAAGGGCAGATCAAAGGGGAAGCCAAGGCAATCAGAGTGCCGCGAGGTAAGAACGACAAAATCCCGCCGCAAGCCTTCTCCTTTCATACGGAAGTCCGACATGTCCTAGTTGAACCCGGTATGAGGATTGTAGGAGAAGCAGTGGAGAAGCTGTCGGCAGCTACAAGTGGTCCAACTACCAGAAACGGTAGTCAGTCTGCTGCATGGTGCGTTCAGATGCTGCCGAGCCTTGCGCGTAGTAATTGCCCCTGGCTGCCAACATTTCGGCCGGGGGGTATTCGAGGAGTGTTGCTCCCTAACTCGAATAGGAGTGACACAGTGCCCTGACAATATACTCGCCCCCCCAAGCACAACCGCGGCCCCGTGTGTTTCAAGGATGCACGGCCCTCCAGCACCTCAACCTCGGTAAGAAAGGGCAAGGCTCCACTGATCCAAACCGGAGTCTGCCTGACTGTTGCTTCTTGGAAGCAGGTATAGTTGCACTCTGTCTGCCGTCAGACTTTCACAGGATAGGTCTGTTGCACCGATGACGAGGCCGGACGAGGCCTTGTTGCCACCTCCTCTCCACGCTGGACGAGGCCGACTGCGCGCGTGACGAGGCCGAGCGAGGCCTCCAAAGACAGGCCATTTTCCATCCTCTCCACGCTGAACGAGGCCGACGAGGCCGAACGGGGACCCGGGACCTTATAATACTTTTAAAGGAGTCCCAATTGAAAGTGGATTCGTTGTTGCGTTTTTAGAATCCACAGGGCTTGAAGGTGGCCTGGTTAGAATTTTAGCCCGCGGCAGCTGTTTCCAAGTCGTGCGGTAAGCTGCAGCAGTTGCAGCGGTGAATTTAGCGGCCCCAAAAACGAGGTTGAAAGGCGCTGTGGAGCCCGGGGTCGCCACAGTGGGCCTCCCCTGTCGCCGTTGGACGCAATGCAAACATTGGGCGTATGGGGGCGTTGACGCTGGCTTGCAAGGTTTGGCGTTCCCGTGGGCAGCAATCTCACCTCGCACTTGGAATGGCTCATCGATCGTGCATTTTTTCAGCATTTTTGAACGGAAGCGCTACAAAATGCATCAACGAGCGGCCCCTATTTTGGGGGACGGAATCTAACCCCCAAAACGGGGGTCGTGAGGCAACGAAACAGCAGAGCAAAATGATGTTCAAGTTGTCCCCCATTTTGGGGGTCAGATTCCGTCCCCCAAAATAGGGGCCGCTCGTTGATGCATTTTTGAAGCGGTTCCGTCAAAAAACGCTGAAAACGCAGCCATTCCAGGTGCGAGGTAAGATACCTACCCACGGGAACGCCAAACCTTGCAAGTCCAGCATTGCGTCCAACGGCGACTGGGGAGGCCTACTGTGGCGACCCCGGACTCTACAGCGTTTTTGGCCCTCGTTTTTGGGGCCGCCACCGGAGCATGTTTTAGCTAGCGTTGCGATCCACCTGTTCTGGCATGGTGTAATGATGGGCGTTTGGCATGCTTGGTGTTTTTTTGTTGGTTGGCTTTTTGTTGTTCGTCCGTTTGGGTGGGTGGAAGGGGTGGCGTTGCGTGGTCAGTTGGATATTTGGTGGGTTGCGTGTCGTAGGTTAGGGTGAGCGACCTTGCGTTGGATAGTCTGTAGTTTTGCGTGCGATGCGGCTTGTTACGTAGAATTTTCAGAACCATTTGCTTAGAAGTTATTTGTTTGGTCCCTTTTTCCGCGGGCATGTTTTGGGTTGCGAAGTTGGTTGGGCCGGATTTTTTGGCAGGGTGTTCGCCGCGTATTGGCGCAGGTTGGCAACAGAAGCTTTTGGATTTAGATATTTCCGCTTCAGGTCAATTTTTGATGGAGGTTTTGGTTTCCAACTCAGACATGCCTAGAATTGGCAGCAGAGGTCGCTGGCTTGGCTGATGGATGCGCCTGCTGCTCCTGGCGCCTGAATGTTTGACAATTTCTTGCGCAGCGGAGAGTTTTGGCGACCAACCCTAAGTGATGTGGGCGGGTGGTTGAGTTGGTTGGAATCATGCCCCAGAATGATTTGAGCGCTTTTCTGGTCGAGCTTACGCGTTTTTTGAGGTGGAGCAGGTCATTTGCAAGTTGAGTCCAAGGCAGAAGTGGGGTTCCAACGGCCGAGCAAGACTTGATTTCATGTCCTCTCCATGCTGGACGAGGTCTGCTACGGCCGGATTTTTTGGCAGGGTGTTCTCCGCGTATTGGCAGTTTTGGCGACCAACCCTATGTGATGTGGGCGGGTGGTTGAATTGGTTGGAATCATGTCCCAGAATGATTTGTGCACTTTTCTAGTCGAGCTTGCAAGTTTTTTGAGGTGGAGCGGGTGTTTTGGAAGTTGAACCCAAGGCAGAAGTAGTTTTCCAATGGTTGAGCAAGACCTGATTTCATGTCCTCTCCACGCTGGACGAGGTCTGTTGCACCGATGACGAGGCCGGACGAGGCCTTGTTGCCACCTCCTCTCCACGCTGGACGAGGCCGACTGGAACTGGAACTGGGGACAGAGAACTGAAGGCAGGGCACTGGGCTGATCTTTAACTATTGTATGTAGAACCTCAAGTCGCCGATCAAGGCCTACAGGTGGATCTCAGACGAGGCTGATCTCCAACTCTATGTAGAACCTCTATGCACCGTCTTTTGTTTTCAAGGAACTCCAACCTCCTCCATCAGAGTTGCCCAAAAAAGTAGCTGACACACCCTTGTGTCTTGATAGTATCTATTATTCACCCTCTGATGAGCCATGTTTGAAGCTTCATTTGCAGAAAAGAAGAAGGACTGCAGAAGCTGAATCTGGCCTCCAAAACCCTCAAATTCTCTGGGGCTAACTTACTCCCCCCAGCAGTAAAGCCTTTGGAGACTGGCCAGCTGCTGCACCTTCGCTTTAGGCAAGATGTATGAGCCACCTGGAGACGACCATACGCTGAGAGCAACGCCTTTGAATCGTGCTTTCGACTGGAACTCCCCTGGTGGCTCAATTACCTCCCCCGCAATGATGATGACTGCACAGTACCGCCAAGCATTCGGACCTAGCAGAACATTGAATCAGCTGTCCGCGAGCCAAGGGCGGTGAGTCTGGTGGGGCCACTCACCGCTAACCCAGTGCCCTACAAACTGGTTTTCATCGGGCAGATGCGAACATCTCTCGTACTCACGTTAAAAGCCCGTTAGCTTGAAAATGGCGGCCGAGAATCCCCTGGCTGCTTTGTCCCTATGGGCCATGACACACAAGTCCCGCAAGGATGTTTGGCTCATCAAGGCTGAATGACCGGAGACAACCGCCAGAATTTCACCGGTTAGGGTCTCATGCCTGTCCGTGGCCTTTGGCTCAAGGCTCAAGCCGCAGGACCGCCGACAGTGCATCCAGCTTGCTGGCTGCACTGCTGCCTCGCGCTCCGTGGCAAAGGTAACCAGGTAAGGTTGGTTTCCAGTTTGAGCACTGATCAACTGCATGAGGGGGCTAGTGCCTCAGCATTGGTCCCCCAGACTACCCCCACCACCATGGACGACCAATTTCCATCGTCTGCCGCAAATGGATCATACGAAACAATCAAGGTCTGCGACTGCTCCTGCCAGACATGCCTTTTACCCTGCCCATGGTCTCGAAAACGGCGTATTTGGGTATCATTTTAAGTTATAGGGCATGGGAAACGGATACTGTTAATAGACGAATTCAAGCCGCTCAGATGCGTTTCCATGTACTCAAGAAGTGGCTCACAGGATGTATGGTATCCATGAAATGGGTATCACTACTAAGGGCTTTCGCAAGACTACTAGCACCATCAATGTCCACTTTCGTCGCATGGTTCGATCTCCTGTGCACCTCACGCATGAAACAACTCAAGCATTTCTTCAGCGCCTCAATCAGACTCCACCTTGGATTCTTGTCCAGAGCCACAACAGTCGACTGCTACAAGCTCTAGCTGCCAAACGCCAGCACGCAGTTGCCCAAGCAATGGCCAATGTGGATGCGCCAGATGTGATCATTCACACCCCAGACTATCCGATGAGTCAACTAGAGGGCTTCACAGACCAGCATCTGCTCAGGATCCAGCTTTGACTTGTCCAGAGTGTCAAAGACCATTTACTCAGGCCGGTCTTCTTAAACGTCACATGCGTATGATGCATCAGATACCATGTTTGCCAGAGGATGTCTTTAATGCTTTGCGTGATTCACACGATGGTCTTTCGACATGTAATCATTGTACAGTCAACTTTTCCAATATGACTGCCTTGAAAGCACACATCAACAAACATGTCTGTCCACATTTTGATCGACTGCAGGCTATGATGACGCCCATTGTGGCCAGACCGGATGTTTGCATGCATCTTCGACATCGTTCTATTACTGGCCTCATGCTGGACAAGGGCCTTTGTTCAGAGCTTGCGACCAGATGCGCTTTTTGTCATGTACAGGTTCACGCCAAAGCCATGTTGCGCCATTACCGTGACAGCCACCCTGATTTGCTACGACATGCACAGATGCATCAAGACTTCATTCATGGCCTCGCCAACTTTGGGTCAGGTCGTGGAGAATGCCCCATGTGCCGCATCAAGACCCAGAATGTTCAGAAACATCAGTGTTGTGTAGTATACCAACTTGCAGCCATGACGGGGCACATCTTTCAGCCAGAGCACTTCCCAACGATGCCATGTATGATGCGTCCGTGGTATCGAACGGCCCAACCAGGTGATGACCATCTTCCAGATGAAGCACCAACACCCGCTCCGGCACCCAAGAAACCGCGCCTTTCCGAGGCAAGCCCCATAAACTGTGCCAGAGAGACGACCTCCCCAACAGATGTACCACCTGATCATGGTCCATCTCAGCACAAATGTGATCAATGTCAAGCATGTTTCCTCAGTGCACAGGGCCTGCAACACCATGTTGCCACACAACACCCGTCCTCCAATACGGCCACCGCTGATCCCCAGGTGATTCCCAACCGCGGCCGTCCCCCTGGAAAGGACACCATCCAGAACCGATTTGCTCAACCCAGCACTACAGAGATTCCAATCCCAATCCAAGACTTCACCTGTCCATTATGTCAAGAGACCATTGGACGTAAAGCAATCTCCACCCATCTCCGCACCGTGTACTAGGTTGAGAAGCCCAAGAAATTCCATTTCAGCCCTCAGCATGACATGATCCCTTGCCATTGAGCTGGGTAGAATCGTTTCTAGTCAAGTCTGCGTTCTGGGCCTCTTGACATGGGATCCCAGGACGTCCAAGAGATCTGGAAATGAGAGATCGTCTTCGGACATACTCTCGGGTGCGGGCATGGTCGATCGAGCTCAGGACACAGTGGCGTGACAGGACGTGTTCTAACTCGAGCAATGCATGTTCAAAAACACGTTGCTGGGAGCTGAAATCATCTGGTATGTGTTGTTCTGAGGGGTCCCACCAAGTGTCATGACTGGCTGAGGTCCAGGAGCTGCATGGCATCTGGCTAATGAGTTGTACCACAATGGCATAGGTCGGAGTCCAGCTCAATTGAACCTGCGGATGAAGGTAGGGACCGCTCGACCAATTGCTCGAAATAAAGCAACGCTTTTTTGCATATTGATATTAAAGCCATATGCTTGAAATGTCCTGAGGATGTGTGCAAGGTCGATTAGGGCAATCAGGCCATCGCTCATGGTAGTGAAGGTCCATCTCAAGTGCGCATCATCTGTATAGATGATAATGTGATCATGAAGTCATTGATGAGAGTAGCGACCGCTAAGATCCTTAAGGATCAGATGCATACACAGTGACCAAAGTATTGGTGCATCTGTGGCACCCTGTCGAATGCCTCGTGTGGCCAGAAGTTTACCTATAAGGGTCTTGTACGGAATGTAATATTTATGGGGGGCCAAAAGTGACTGTGCAAAACCATGCAGGGATTCCGGGAGTTGAAGGACGTCCAATGCCTGGTAGATCGTATGTCGACGGACAGAATCAAAGGCTTTTTCCATGCCTAATAACACTTGAAATCCCCTAAAAAGACCATGAGGCATATTATTTTTGGGATGTGTAATTGAGTAATGCATCGGTCTCGAACAATTCTGCAGTGCTCCGAAACTCTCAATAGGCAATCCGTTATACCTCTATTGGGCAGGTAGGCATACAAAGGAAAATTGGTGAGCTGGGTAATAGAATACTGCGTGATGGATCTGGCTGCAAAGCTTGAGTCTACTTTACAAAGTGGATGCTGCAAGCATATGGGGCGCAGCGCCTGCGGTTTTCTTGCAGGATTTACCTGGCTTGGGTAGCAAATGGAGCCATCCTGCCATCCAATGTTCTGGGATTGGATTGGATTGAACAGTCCAGCATTTGGGACAGGTCAGGGACTAGATGTTTCCACACCTGGTTGGTAGGTAGGTGGAGCCAAGGCCTTGGTGACCGGAAGGCGCTTCAGCTGTTCTTGAACATCTGCAAGGTCAAAGGGCAGGGCCTCAAGCGGTGCAAATTCATATGGGCGAAAATCTGGATCAATGAATTGCCAGTCATAGGCGCGGTGCTGCATGGCGAGATCTGCACTGTCCAATTTCTGGCGTTTGTTTTCCTTACTGTACTTCTTGATGGTTTTATGCAGGTTGCGGAATCGAGTGATTAATGCCCAGCCTCGAAACAAGGTGGAGATCTATATATATATCCCACTGAGGAGACGTGTCTTTCGCCGTGCCTGCCACATTTGGGTAGCTAGAGATGTCAATTAATTGGTCGATGGGATCGGGTTCCTACTGTGTGGAAACCACTGACGACAAAGATGGATCAACTGTTCTTCTAATAATCGATCGAATCGGCATGAACGATTTGTTCCTGAGCTGCAATCATCTGACGAGCCTGAGTGAGGAAGTCCTACCAGATTGTGGAGTTCTGTTGCCAGGCCTATCGAATGCGAAATCGGTCGATTTGCTGTGGTGGTTTGGGTTTCTGAACAGGATGCCATTTCGGCAATATCAGGCTGAGCGGAATATGCCTGGGACCTTGATTGGCGAAGAGAAAATCGAAGTGAGGCAGGTGGGTCGTCTATACCTGATGCCATTTGAATTTGCCTTGATGCGTAGGACCGACTTGGATCCTACGCATCAAGGCAAAATCTATTTGAGATCTGTGATTACCATGAACAAAGGTGGGGACATATTTGTTCTGGGTGTGAACGGCCAATAGGTCGTAGTCTCGAACTAAGTCCTGCAGCAGGGAACGATCGGTTTGGGCAGCTCGATGGTATTTGGGATCATGAGAAAATACGTGGCCAGCACTACAATCGAGCGAGGTGTTAAAATCACCACTTAGCAAAAACATATATGCTTGTGGAATGTATGCAAGGCAATTTCGAAGTTGCATCTACACTTGTTGACGCTTCTTGAGCAATGCAGAAATATCACCAATTGGATTCCACGCCTGTTGATACACGGCCAGAATGTCGTGTGGGCGAGACAGGTGCAGGCGTACCTACATGCATCTATCCGGAATATGGTGAGTAACGGAGATATTATCTCTATGAATTACACTGGCGCATACCATAACCAGGATCGAGGCAAACTTGGCAGCTCCATGTAGTATGTGCCAGTGAGGACTCCTCCATTCATTCGTCATTGTCCATCCGGTCTCTTGGACAATTACACGATCGAAGGGTACATGATTGCACCATTCAATCCAGGTGGAATAGTGCAAAGAACGGGATGCATTCCATTGGAGAACACGAATCAACCCCTGGGTTTGGGGTATTTGCACAGGTCGGTTCGATCTGTGTCGAGGCTGTGGTCGTTGTGTCCACATCTATCGAATCCTAAAAGGGACCTGGGCCGAATACAATGGGCGATTGCGATAGATTGCAACCCCTTGCTCAAGTGCACGGGTAAAGGCTCTTTTTGTACGAACACACCTAATCCGAGACGTTACGAGGCTTAAGCCCGACAACCCCGAGGCCTCATGGTGTTTTGCTTGGTATGTATGCATCACGTTGCGGAGGCAAGGTAGTGCTCTCGTTCTCTCTTAAGGCAGGAGGAACAACCCTCACGTCCAACATGGGTGGATTAAGATCCATGTCAGATCTAGGACCCATGTTGTTCGGACTTGGGACCGGACTCTTCAGCTGGCAGACTAATACTATCGAAAGCAGGTGGAGAAATAACTACATAGAGCAAATAGGTTAGAATCAACGAAAAAATCCATAATATTGCCCAAGATGGACCATCCGCGCGCCTTTTGAGCTGAAATCGCGCTTTATTAGCCTAATATAATATATAATATGGCATTTTAAATATTAATCATACGAATCCTCGTATATAATTATGTTATAATTTTACAGAAAATATTAATAAATATTATTCGCTAAATATCGTCAAACTAATATACAACCCTATTTATATGTATTTATTTATTCCGATAACAAAAAATAAACATAAATATAACATCGAATATATTTCGGAAATAAAACAATTATAAATCCTATATTAAAATAAACCTGATGGAACCCACGAACCCGAATGCAAACACGTTCGAAAAACTAAAATGTCCAAATGACACTCTTGTAGGACACTCTTGTGGGACACTCTTCTGGGACACTCTTGTAGGACACTCTTGTACGACACTCTTGTGGGTCACTCTTGTGGGGCACTCTTGTAGGACACTCTTAGAAGACACTCTTGTCGGAAACTCTTGTGGGACACTTTTATGGGACACTCTTGTGGGACACTCTTATGGGACACTCTTGCGGGACACTCTTGTGGGACACTCTTGTGGGACACTTTTGTAGGACATTCTTGTGGGACACTCTTGTGGGACACTCTTGTAGGTTACTTGTGGGATACTCCTGTAAGACACTCTTAAGGGATACTCTTGTGAGACACTCTAGTGGGACACTGTTGTGGGACAGTCTTGT
>CAXAMN010023488.1:0-16634 GCA_963970005.1 Durusdinium trenchii
CCCCCACCATCCTGAGGACGCATCGCTCGCGACTGGACGGAGCGCTGGAAGGGGGGCAAGGGTTGCCTGACAAATCCTCTGTCCAGTGAAAACCCTCGTGGGCTTTCAGGCGAACAGAGCGCCTGTTCTCGGGAACCCGCTCTGGGTTTCGGACGGACCCTATGGCTCTGTGGAAGTGGGGAAAGTGGAGAAGAACAATTGGCCATGCAGGATATGATGAAACGTTCCTGTTTTGCCGCACCAAAAAAATAGAAGTCGGGAAGATGAGCAGTGCGAGTCACAAACGAAAGCTACGGAAACTTACAGTATACGGTTGAACATGAATGATGAACAGGTTGAGATGGAATTCAACCCAACATCGTGTGTGGCCAGGCCCATGAGATTTTACCGCGAGTTCAGATCGAAAGCCCTGCGAGTTCAGGTCGCTCATGTTCGCCCAGTCTCCATATCCAGCATCTTGAAGAAGGTCCATGCATCCCAAATGTCCTTGGGAATGCACACCGCCTGGCCTCATGAACTCCCCAACAAGGATCCTTTGTGCCCACACCGCACCAGAACAGAGAGACCACACCGCAGGCACCGCACCTCCAAGCGTCACCCAAGACGTGCCATCCGAACTCGCCGACCGGCCAATTACTCGGTCACTCAAAAAGGCGAGTCCGGCTGAGAACTCCAAGGCACCAGGCGGAGGGATTCGAAATAGTCGCGGACCTCCGGCGTGTTGATCTTCTCCTCAAAGACGGGAAAGGTGATGAAGTTCATCTCCTGCCAGTGGGTCGAAAGTACGGGATGGCTTGATGGGTTGGCCGGCACGAACCGGTTCAAAGAGGAAGATCCATCCCCCAAAATGAGGAAGAGTTCTCCCAGTTGAGAATGATGTTCTACACGATGTGAGTTGTTGCGAACCGGTCGTGACGCTTCTCTCAGTTCTGATGGTATCTGCATGGTTTCGTGAAGCATTCGCAAAACTCCCTGTTTGTATTTAGACTAGACGGTTCTGGCATCTTCCGCGAGATGTCAGTCCATTTCTGCCCGTATTTCCGTGACGCCAGGATGCAGTTGCTCAGGCAAGTGCACCAGGGGTAAGTGACGCGCAGCGAAACGAAAGTGCATTTGCATTTGCACGTGAATTTCCATGTTCTGTGAAGCATCAGTCAATGTTTCGACTGCTGTGAGCACCGTCAGCAGCGGGAAGCAGCCTCCATGGTGTCCGGAAATATCATGACGTGTCGAGCGACTTTCGACTGGCATCCTGGAAGCAAACTATCGACTTCATTCTCTACACGGCTTATTCTCTGCTAGTGAATTGCACAGCTTTGGAGGCTATGATGATCCATCTCGAGGTTGTGTGCTTGCAAGTCTTGTCCTTATGTCAAAGTTCACTCCATTTCTGCAAGAGTTCGGGCAAAACAGCTTTGGAACGATCTTTCGCAAGGCTGCGACCCACGCCCGATTCTCCGTTCCAGTTGGACGAGTATTTGTGGCCTCCGCTTCTTGACTTGTATCCCCTCATTTGGCGTTCACTTTCACCTTCTTTCCAGTTCAAGCCGTTCAAGCCTTCTTTCCAGTTCAAGCCGTTCAAGCCCACCCTGTTCTTTGGGGAAACCGGATGTCGACTTTAGTTGAAAAATGGATTTCCTGAAGAAGGAGATGGTGCCACAGAACGCTCCGGGCGCTGAGACTGGGGGTTCTGCTCTGAGACGTATGGCAAACGGTAGGTTAATCACCACACGTGACGTATATAGTATGATATCACCGCAAATTGTATACAACGAAAACTGGAGAAATCCCTCAGGTAACCGTCAAGAGACAATGGCTTTACGCACCAATAGACTAAGAAGAAATATTGATGAAGTGGCATAAAAGTTTCAACCCTCCTGCCCTTGGGGATTGATGTTCTTTTGATGGGCCCTGAAACCTCTTGTAACAAAGTCAACAAGGGACAAGCTACCTGTCAGAGTTGTGCCAAAGAAGGAGAGAAACTGCGGGCCTCAAGGGCATCTATGTACATAAAGCACCAAAACGCTGCAAATGTGAATGAAAGACACCAAAACAGAAGTATAGGAGGGAGGATATACCAAAAATAGATGTATAATATATCATGTCAATCTGATCAAAGTCACCTGCGGCTAAGAATTGAAAAAAGGGTTCTCCTCCTCCTTACCTCCGCCACCAAGGCTTTGGAAGAGCGTCTTGATCTTCGCGAGGTGTGCTTCCTGCTGAGAAAGCTTTGGCACACAGGTCGTGTCCATGTCCATGGCAGCTCAACTTGGAGAATTCGGGCGCTTGCAAAAGCTTACACTCACCAGAAGCTTATCAAGTAAATCAAATCACATACTTAGGAAAATCCGAACTCCAAAACCAACTCCTTATTCTCTAGAATGGACTGCACGATCGCCGCGTGGTCGTTCTGAGCGCTGTCAATCGCACTTTGGCCTCAAAGCGAAAAGTCATGGCTGGCAGAGTTGGTTCGTCGGGTGGTCGTTGATCAAAGGATCTACGGCCGCCAAGGCGGGGCATGGCATGGCAACTTCATGGTAGCTTCTTGTTACTAGTACAGTAGTAAGAATGCTCCTAGTAGCGATGCCAGGAGCCCCTAGTAGCATCCGATCGCTCCTAGTAGTAAGGCCAGGAGCCACCATCGTAGCTCCTTGTTCCTAATAGCTCCTGTATCTGCAGCCACCAAGACAAATCTCACTTGCCATTTTCACAAGGAAGTTTTCCTCTGTGTGCCTTGCACATTTAGTTGCTGACGAGATACAAAACACCCCGGTAACGACCTGGGGAGGAGGAGAAAAAAGTGTGTCTGGCAGGCGTGGCACGAGAAATCCTTTTGGCATGACGGAAGGTCTAAAGAAGATTACAGTAGTTGAAACTACTAGCTGAACTCGCAGGAATCATGCGGAGCGTACTTGCTGAGCGTCTTGAGAGTAACCTTCAGGAGAGTCTTCCATGTGTCTCATGAATTTAGAGCATGACTATGACGATTTTATTGGCCCAGGCCTGAATGAACGTTGCATTGAACAAAGAACAGTTTTGGAGCGCAAAAACAGTTTGCAATTCATCTCCAATGCAGGGCAAGTGGCGTTGAGCACCTCGGAGCACCACTGTTGGGTCTTATTGGGTCTTTGAAGATCATGAAAGCGATGTTTGGTCCCACGAAACAGAAACAACACCTCATTCCACAAAACAAACATGCAAAAACCATGCCGAACAAGCTCACCGGGGTGCCGCGAAATATGTGAAGGCAATGAAGAAGAGATAGACGAAGACCCACGCAAGAGATATGACACGCAACGGTGCCAAAACGTGCTCCCAGCTCACCCCATTGGAGATGCTCATGAACAAGGTCAACATGGTATTCTGGACTGAACCTTGGATGTGCTGCCCATGGTTTGTGTTTAAAAACAAAAACAGCCAAACATCCCCCTTCATTGGGGGGATTGACCCGCAGGGACCATCAAACAGTATCTATTCTGCAAGCCCTGCATCAACTAAACCAGGGAACCAAAGTACTTGTCCACCGCCTGAGTCTCTGTGACTCCCATTCCTGTCGCTTGCTCCAGCATGTGGTCGTTCACCACTTGCGCTAGCAATACCGCAAAGGCGTACATGATCAGGACCAGTAAGACCTAAGGTGACAACGCAAAAAAAAAAAACATAGCTCCTCGGGGCAGGCTCTTCTTGCAGCGGTTGTGTTTGAATCACTTGTTTAAAAAAAGACCAAATGGGCTCCAAAAATGATCAGCCTACACCCGAGAGAAACTGCTCTTCGACCAGGAAGAAGAGGAGTCCAGCCAGGTCGGGATTGGGGGTCAGACCGATTGGTGGTAGATGCTTCAGACCCCGAAGGTCCGTTCGGTCTAAAGAAAGTTGGGTAAGTTCAATAGTTTTGGTGAAGCCTCGGGCAAAGTGGAGAAGAAAGGGGCCCAAGGACACACCTGGACCCGGACAAGTCTCCGGACACGGAAAGGTCCTCTAGGCGCGGCGCCTGGCATGTACACACGGACCCGGACAAGTTTCCTAAGAGAGAACCCCAACAGAAATTCAGAAACTGTCTGCGAAAAAGAAGTCCAAGGGCAAACTGTTTTTCCCCTCATGCTGCATGATCGCAGGCCCGGACTAATGCCTGACCACAGTGAGACACTAACCGGCAAACTACGAACGAAATGAGCGAGCGAAAAGGTTTCAAGGCATGCACGAACCAAAATGCGGAAACAGCCTCTAAGAGGGTGAGCATCAACACAAAGTGACCTAATTAATCCGGGAAAGTACTACGAAGTGGTCCCTTAGGGGGAAGCTTTGCAAGAAAAGCCTGGAAGGCAGAAACCGCAGCGTGCTCAAAAACACACCTGGCCCCAATACCAGAGGCTCGAAAACAAGCGCCAAGACCCCACAGGGATCTCGAGAAGGCCACGCGATCGGCAGGGAACACGGACGATCCCAGGTTCTGTTTGGCGAAAAAAACAGCGGACTGTTCGGGGAATGGGAAAGCAACAATAAATTTCCCACCCACAAATCCACCACTTGCCCAATCTTGCCCAATCTCATCAAGAGGCCATGGCCCAGAATAGAGACTTCAGGGTGTGCATGATGGAGGTGATCAACATCCTGCAGGGTGAGGAGGCCATCCCTTGGTCAAACTAACATCTACAGCCCTCTTGTATCCTTTTGTATCTTTCTTCCGCCCCCCCGGCCCATGTCAGCCCAGTGAACCTGTGAGCAGCATGACTTCCAAACAGGTTTCTCTCACGGATCGCTCCCCCGCACTCCATTCCTCAAGGCCATGATGAAGCGAAAGATCCGCATCAGCCGCACCGCCTTGACGATCCGCGTGATGCGGATAATGCGGAAGGCCTTGAAGCTGGACCTCGGCTCTTCGGGCTGCGCCGTCCGGTCCTTTGAGAGACGGTGGATGAGTTGTCCATTCACGCGACCATTGGTTTGGGGGCCTTGGGCAATGTATCTTCCAAGTCTCCAAAGGTTCCTGCGTGCAAAGTGCAAACGGAGCTGAAAACGGGCGAGACCTGTCTAAAGAGGCGACTGTTGTATTGAGAAACATTGGGAGGGCTCCTTAATGTGCTCATTGTACATCTTTGCTTGCACAGCAGGGCTGTTTCAAGGGAAACACTGTATCTACACTAAGCGACAAAACGTGTTGAGACTGTTGAAAACTGCCTGAAATCCCGACTGTAAATGGCTGCGAAATCCTCTCTGCCACAAGAGCAGGGAAAACTACAGCTGTGCCAACTTCTCTAGGCGACATCTCGCTGAAGCCCTGTGTCACACCATTGTCGCGCCAGAAATAAAGGATGTCCTTGGTCGAGGGCCGCGAAAGGCTTCGGTGATCGGACCTTGGCGGTGAAGCAAGAACGAAGCACCAAAACCCCGTGGGGGCCACCCCCAGAGCACGGCGTGCCCGCGAAGCCGCTGGACAGATCCTTTGGTCGGATCGGCTCCGGGACAATCGACCCGAAAACCTGTTTAAACAGGGGATGAAGCCTCTGGTATGTATATGCACTTGAATGAACCCTTGCTCCGTACAGGCTGCTTTTTGTCAAATCAGCCCGTGCCCTATGACTGAAAAGGCATGCAAGCCCCACTAGACCTCTGTAGTGCTTCAAGCACTCAAGAAACTTCACCCAAGCACCTATGGCTCCCTTCCACGCGCTCCTGACTGGCTCGGTGACACTTAAAGAAGTCTTCCAGAGCACAACGAACAGGGCGTTGGGAAAGAGGGGGTAAAGTGAGTGTGATCAGGTTTGCAACGCTGTATCTAGATGTGAGTAGTTGGTCAATGGTGGTGCCATTCCTGTAGGCTGTAGAGGCACCACCCCTGCGTAAGCTGTACGGTTTAAAACAAAAAAGAATCTAGGTGCAAACAGGCTACAAGTTGATGCCACAGAGTCATAAACTCATATCAGCTACCTTTCCAACAGTTGCCAGGCTTGGTGTTCTTGAGAATATTTCAGGGATCTGATGCAGGTAGACTCTGCGAGCTCTACCCTTTCCAAGGGGAGGAATTTCCTCTTGGCTCCTTTCGACGTGGGTAGGAATAAGATAGCTTTGTCTTTTCCAAGTGTCACGTGCTCACATTGAAGAGCTGGCAGTTCCCCCGTTCTCAAGAAAGCTGCTAAGGCAACTATCAGCAAATGTGCAACGGTGTGCTGGCCCTAACGAAAAGCGGTCACCACAAAAGCCATTAATAGCCGAGTCGACAAGGGTGTGACCTTCTAAGGCACTTCCACCTGGTTTCAAGCTTTCACTAACTTCCATGACAATGGGCATCCTCGTCTTCGTTTGCGGACGGAAATACTGAATCGCAGCCAGTGTGTAGTTTGCTGAACTCTTAGTAGCCCCTGATTGCCAAAGTTCTTCAATGATTTCTCCTACCATCTCATCAAAGATTTCAAAAGTCAGCATAGCAACACAAGGGAGAAGTTGGTGAAAACGTCTGAAATCATCATAGGCTTCTTTGTACCTATTCTCAGTATGTTGTGAAACAGCCTGATTGCGCAAAGTTCCGCTTCTTTTCCTCTCTTCGGCTCTCCCTCGCTTCGTACGGCGGCTCTGTACTTGAAGTGCCTTACGGGGCATGACGCCTGGAAGGTTCATCCGCTGGGTTTCGATCGCCCTCAACCCAGCCTAAGATTGGGATGATTCCTCCGGCCAACTGCAGCGCGCCATACAAGCCGGTTCAGGATGCGAGACGATGATCGTCCTTTGACGGCCACCGCCAGCACCACTCGGCTGTCGACTAAATGCAAAGCTCGACAGCATCCAAATTTTGAACCGCGCAACCTCCATGCCAAACTTGACACCAATGCCTTCATCTCCAGAACATTTTTGTGTTCCGGAACCAGAAAAGCGTAACTGTGTCCTTCGCGCCATTGCCAACGATTCACATCAATGTCTGCCGCGGAAACGAGTCAGGCCTGTAGAGGCTCGCGAGGTCTAAGTGAACACCAGATCCCCTGTATTCTTGCCTCTTGGCGAACGCTGACACAAGTCTTGTGCTCAGCTGCTTTTCCTCCGTTGGGTAGACTCGAGGCTGTCATCCACAGGCCTTGAGCAACTCTTCACCTGCCAGAGTCTCGGTGGCACTTTCCTCGTCTTCCTTACGGTCACGGCGAGTCTTTGTCGCTTCAAGCGGACCTGCGCCCTCCTCAGCTGGCTCTTCGGCTTCCTCCTCCAACTTAACCTGCAGGAAACGTTGCATTGACTCATTGATGTGGGCTTGTGCAATCGTCACTGGTCCTCTGATGCCCTTCAGCCTCATGGCTCCCAGGACTTGGTCAAACAGTATGGCCACCGTCGTAACATGGAAGGAGTTGCCCAGCGCGGAACACCTCACATCCTCCGCTGCCTGGCTTTCAGCTAACGTGGTAGGTGCCTTCTTCAACATCGCTGTCGTGTAGTGACGTGGGAAACCCATCAGCACCTCCCTCTCCTCAGCAGCCAATGGCCTTTCTTCGAAAGCCTGGGTGACCACCATGTACTTCTGAGCGTAGGTGTAAGGAGGATACCTGAACTAAACTCATCTCTCACCCAGCGACCCTGACCTTCAGAGGAAGTGGATCGAAGTCCGGCGCGACCTGGAAGTGGTTTCTTGCGCTCACCAGGGGCTCTGACTCAACTCCCTTGATGATCAGCTTGTCAAACAGCTCATGGCACTTCCAATCAAAATACTCTTGCTCTGGAATAGGCCGTGAGATCCTCTCTCCTTTGCCACCTGGTAAAAGAGCTTGAAAATCCTCACGGCCTCAAAGAACAAACTTGGTGCAGGGGTCATCGAGGTGCTCACGGGTGCTATAGACAGGCGGCTGAGCCCTTGACAGGGCATGCTTCCCCCAGCGATGATCCCTTTGCATTTGGCACTTCTCCAAAGCCCTTGCCAGTTCTTCCTTTTGGAAGGCTTTGATGTCACTCACAAAGTGCATTCCAGGCGACGACTCCTCAACAAACGTCTGCATTCTTTATCTTTCTCGATGAACACTATCTGCTCTCCTGAGGGGCCACTCGAACCTTTCAGGTGACCCCGGCCTGAAGCTCACCATCCAGCAATGCTTTGGCCTCTTCCCTTCCAGACCATGTCAACCTGGCAGAATACATCATGCCTCCGCCGGTTTCCGATGCATCTGAGCAGGTCACCAACGGATCAATTCGTGCTCTAAGGTTGGTCCGCGGTAGCGGCAGGAAACACTCAACCAGGAACTCGTGCAAAAGGGCTGTCGCCCACTTGGTCTTTTCCCGCTCGTCCATGATGTCCATAAGGATGCCATGCTTGCCATCAATGAGCGCTCCGAGTTTCCCAGCCTCTCGGCACTGAAACAGCGCCTTCTCCTCATTCACCGGGATTCCCCACCAGGCATAGGCTCGACGAAAGCGCTCTTGAATCTGAGGTGGCTGACCTTGCAATGACTCTTCAACTGCCGTGTTCAACTCCCACTTTGCAACGTGATGGTGGGCAATCACAGACATGGAAGCAAGCTCCGTGGGGAAGTTTGCGACCCACATACCAAGCATAGTCAACATCAGACACGCCCTCGTGCTGGCCGGAGAAGACCCCTTGATCCAACCTTGAACTTTAACTATGCCAATGGCTTGTGGAGCGCCGGTGTCATCTCTACATTCGTACTCGATGTAGGACGGGTCTGGTCCACCTTTCAACCAGGCCGCAGCTACCTCAGGTGCTCGACGACCACCGCTCCCAATGGCAAAGGTCACAAGGGTCTCCTCCTCTTCAAGACCATTGAGAAGAACAAAGGGGATCCGCTCAGCTTCAAGCCCCTGTTCCTCACCATATTTCTTCAGCACTTCGAGGGCTGAACTCATCTGCCTGACCCAAATCCTCAGGGATCTTTGGTTCCGTTGGGAGGGAATCTTTCCTCCCTCCGTTGGGAGGAAGTCCACTCTCCCCGACCAAAATCCTCAGGGATCTTTGGCTCCGTTGGGAGGGACTCAACTCTAGGTCTGTCCTCTCAAGAGTCTCAGACCCAGGTCCTCAGCCGCTCCGGCCCTCACTGAGCCGACACTTCACGGGTTCAAAGCGTGCATGCCCCTGCAAAGCAGAACACATATTATGTATGTATACACGACGAGTAAAACGACATTGCCTGGAACATCAATCAGAAATTCACCTTCCTCTGATCCCCTTCCAAGCGATCAGTGCTTTTGAGCTTTTTTGGGTCTGACAGGTCTTTCATGGTCTCTCTGGTGGCACTCACAGCTCTGCATTGGCATCAACTCAGCCTTTGGTTGCTTAGTTTTAATTTGATAGAAATGGGTTTTGTTAGTCTGGTTTTCCACCAACCCCAGTCGGGTTCCAACCTCAACCAAACAGAAGGTGTTGTTCAACACGTACTCTAGAGCAGGCCTAGTCTCCATCACGATGTCCCACAAGGAGCTTATCACGATGAAGGTGTCTAGTGCTGCCCACATCCAATCTTCCGAGCAAAAGAATCTGAGACCTCCCGAAGCACCGGACACCCGCGAGACCCCCCATCTCCGACTTTCGCCAGAGGACAGACGTTTCTGGTGAGCTCATGCAAAGGGTGAAACGATGAGAACCAAGATCGAATTGAGGATGGTGGGCCAAAGAATAGCCAAATGGCCAGCTTCTTGCTACTTTCCAGATGCCAAGTTTTTGGATTGCGCAACTGGCCAACAACTTGGGGCGTTGTCAGCTTAGATTCTTCCAAGTGCGCAAGTGATGTTCCTTGACTTCTTCCACTGCTGGATTAGGTGTGCATGTCCAAAGTGTCCGCATAGCCACCAAACCCCCTCAACGTTCCAAAGGACTCAGAAAATCTTGGAGCAAAACAGCAGTTGCCCTGAGCTGGCAGTTGTCAAGAACAGGATATGATGGAGTTAATGATGCAGGAGATAAGGCTTTGAGACCGTTGCCGGATTTGAGTTGGAAGGCTTGGAAACTCCAACTTCCTCTTCCATGGTCCATGCTTGGTTGGGAGCAGTATGGTGTGGTCCCTTCACTGAGTGCATGCTCTCCAGCCTTGAGCGGCAAGCCGTATAGCAAGCTCGACGATGAAGGCTAAAGTGAAGATGTAGTGGCCAATGTGAAAGCCAATCTCGCTAGAATTTGGATAATTGATGGAGTGCTGCACATCGAATCCAATATAAACCTCATGAGATGGGTCAGGGTCACGTGGTCCAAGTACGCAAATGCGCAGCCGGGCTTCGAGACGGTTTGATGTGGAACATGCCATGATTGCTGAGGTCATTTATTCCCCTGTACAGTCACCCTTTTTTCAGTGTCACCCCTACAGATCCTCCTTGAACATGTTTTGGGAATCTTTCTGCGACCGACACTTGGGATGGCTCCAACCACCTACTGGTCAGATCGCGAAAGAACCGCTGGACACTCGGGACTCGAGATGCTCTTGGATAAGAAGAGTGATGATTCTTGGGCGATGGAAAGCTCAAGTTCTGTCCAACGTCCAACAGGTTTTCATGGATAGGTTCCCAGGATCCTGCAGCCGGGTTGCAGTATTGGCAATGACCTGGGTAATATTGGGCCACAAGACGCGGGTGTCTTTCAGTCCAAGAAGCAAAATAAACCAAAAACCACCACGCACTGTGGTCGAGTCTGAATCCATGTACCAGCTGACATCATGTGGTTTTGGAATCCTCTTCCGCCCAAACTAGAATTCACTGGCTGCTGCAAACCTGAGGGGTTCTGACTCCTGTCAGAGTAACAAGTCCGAGGGGTCCTTCTACCTCTGTCCCATACTTACACAAAAACAGCAGGTTCCAAGATCTATGCAACGCTTAAAGCAGCTAAAGGTAGTATTAGTATTGCAAATCTCAAGGCCTAGAGCATCCGCGACACCAAAGCTCCGAGGTAAGATCTGCAACACCACTTGAATAGTGACTTGGTGTTTTCCTTCCAGCCTTTTACTCTGCAAAGCCAATCATCAAACTGCTGAGAGTTTGTTCAAGGAAGTCAATCATTTGGCTGCACAATATCCATTGGCTGCACATTAGAAACGTTTCCTTGACGTTACATGTTCCTTCTCTAACTGTGGAAACATAGCAGCCTTGCCACAGTAAATGCGAAGAATGCGTCGAACGCAGGCTGTTGCAAAATCCTGAAGGCACCAAACGTGAAGCATCTCAGCATCTCTTGATTCCAAATGAATCCTAAGACAGGTATCTCTTAGCTCAAAGTGGAAAGCCGCAAACACACATTCATCCTGACTCGAACACTACTAGTATCCTGACTCGACTCCCAGAACGGCCCGGAACCAGGAATCATGTGGGGACACATTCTCTCTTCACTGTGTTCTTGCTTGATTTTCGCTTGGGGGTAACATGGACATCCACCCGGAGTCCACCGCAGTCCACCGCAGTCCACATTCTCAGGTGTTCATGGCTTCTCAGTCCCGGAGCATCTGTTCGATGTGGTTTGAGCCATCATCCATGTTCCAACGAGCCTCTCCAATGGTCCGGATCCGTCCATGACCCCGCCTTTGAGCTAGCGGCTCCTTGACCTCGTTATCAATGTTCTCGCTCTTGAGGGATGCAAACCTGCCACGGATGAGCTGTGTGGAATTCTGAAGGCTGGGCCAACATTGGGAGAACCTCTAAGGCAGAAAGGACCCTGCGAAGCCGTTGAGAAGATCAAAGGCTGGGCGTCTTGAAGCGTGGGCTGAAACGTGGGCATGGCATAACGTGCCTCTTTTCTGCGCCAAGGTGAAAGCAGCTAAGAGTGGATTTACTCGTCCCAATCTGAAGTTGGCTGATCTCTACTCAAACCCTTGCCGACCATCGCCCACCAGTCCCAAACCGCTCCGCATTGATCCCGAAGCTCACTGAGCCCACGAGCTTTCTTCTGGAGCGCACAGCATGCATATATTGGGCTCCATGCTTCAATGCCAGGTCCGCCCTCGGCGCTCTGCGTCACACTGCTTCAGCCGAGGTTGGGATTGACCAATGGCTTCTTGGTCAGATGAGAGCACCAACTAACATGAAAGTGGAAAATGGTCCCTTGGAAGACTTCTTTCCTTTACAAACAGTATATTTTCCACTTCCATGTTAGTGAGTCGGAGTGTATATCACTTTGGTACATGACGTGCTATGAATAGATGAGTCATTTGAACCATTCCCCAAATGCCCCAACTGGTCCACCCTTCTACCAAAGGGCGCAGGTGCGCAGCCCATCTAAACTCATAATGGAGAGTGGACATTCATACTCCCGAATATCTACAGGAGGATTGTCTCCAAATCACACAGTCCTAAATGGACATTTTCCTCACTTTGTCTAATCCCCCTCGTCCAGGGCACTGCGTGTAGGTCGTGAAGAACGTGGGGGTGAAGGACCCCTTCCGCGAGGAGTGCCTTGAGCTCCGGCGCCTTCTGGTCACTGACCGACTGCCGGTGCCACGACTGCTGCTGAGGCGGCTCGGCGAGGAGCCCACGGAAGATCTCGGCCGTGGAGACGGTCCAAACGAGGGCGAATCAGAGTGGAAAACAAGGTTGGGTCACGAAACTGGGGTGCTGACCTAGTGGAACAGTGGCACATGTGACCCGTGGTTCTTTTTTGCCCTTCTTATGTGTTTTGCCGTTCTTTGCTGTTCTTCCCATCCAGCTGCTGGTGCTGCCTCGTCCGTACGTGACAGCACCAACAAAGTTCGGGTTTTCCACCGCTGGTTTCGTAGCTCCACAGGTGCCAGCTTTACAGGCGGTTTTTGCCTTTACCTGTTTCACGAGCACTGGATTGTGTAACCAAAGCCATTCGCTTGAAAAAATATGAAACTGGATGTCAAACAGTCAAACAATTATATACCTAGCAGCTTGTAGTGAGGACTACGCTTTCGATAACTGTCTTCAGAGATGTTCTATCCAGCTGGCGCAGTCGAAGTGACACTTCAGTCCAAGGATTTTCTAGGAGAAACATGGTTTAGTCAGGAGCAATGAGATTTGCAGCCCAGTGTGATATGAACCAAACAAACACCTGGATGACTCAATGTCAAAAAAACATGTTTCCCAACAAAAAGTTATTTGCCAACCCCCCCATTAACCCACTATATATATATATATATGGGCTCGTGGACTTTTCGGGGCCCCCTGAGAAGCAATTCATGTTGAATCATTTGATCCAACTGTATTAAATCCTTTAACTATTCATCTGATCCAACTGTATCATCTGATTCACCTGTATCATCTGCTCCAACTGATTCATCTGATCAATGCAGTTCATCTCCTCACAAATCAATCCTTTGCAAACAGAGCAGCCATTTACTTCAACTAATTAATTAATGCGACTTGCAATAGTGAGAGACCGACTTATGACAATCAGTGGGTGGAAGGGGGAGGGGGGGGGTACTATGTAACTTGTGACAGTCAATGGAGGGAGGGTGAGGGGTAAGTTCCCCCGTAGGTGGCAGTTGCTTAACTGGACCTGATCGAAACACCAAGTGAAGTCACACGAATGCGATCGGTGTGCGAGCGGCAGCGATGCACACCTTTTCTATGGCTGCGGATGCAGGTATTGGGCTACTAAGTCTTCTTGAGCCTTGAGCCTTGAGCCAAATGAATTAGGTCGAAAGCGGACTGAAGAGCTACAAACTAGTCTATACAAGATAACAGGCGCTACACATGTATAGCGTAGACACGCCTAGGGGACCTAGGACCCTACCAAACACAGAGCGGGGGGGGTAGTATGTAAGTTGGACAGTTAGTGGAGGGGGGGGTAGGATGAGACTTATGATAGAATAATGCTAATATTGAAATAATATGCGAGTACCCCCCCTCCCCCTTCGAGGCTTAAGAGTTCTCAGCCCCCCCCCACCTCAGCTGAAAAAGGAATTGTTTATAAACAAGATGGTTGTTTATAAACATTGGTTTGTTTAGCATATTTGCTCGAACTAGTTTGTCAGCAACTGCTTCTTACCTCCAATCTTGTGCCATGGAAGCTGCCATGATGGAAGGTAACAACGCATATGTGAAGTACACGCAAACACACAAGCATACAAAAGTTTCGGATGGCACAGTGTCCATTGATCAACTATTTCTGATCGAAGTGGAGCCCAAATCCAAAAAGTCCTTCAAGGAGTTCTTCGAAGTAGTTCGTGATGTGTCTGAAGAGGATGTGACTGCTATTCATTCCATCATGAGCAACGCATCGCCAAAATATGGTCATCTACCTCCAGCTGTCCGTCCATGTGATGCTCTTGGTGACTCCTGTGTGCTTCAGCTGATCTTGGAGAAATCCACCAATGTCTCCTGGACAGTTTTGAAGTTCTACCACTCTACAGTTTCCATTCCCATGGGTTTAGCAAAAACTCTGTGCAACAACAATGTCCTCGTCATCGACTACAAGATTTGCTCAAATTCTGACATCGTCAAGAAGGGCTTTATGAAAATGTTGGGCAAGATTTCAGGAGACCAGTGGCTCACACAAGAGATAGTCGACAAGCCAAAGGTTCATCGGCACACATCCAAGGATGGTGACGCTCTGACTGGTGTTCATAGAGCGATGCGCACTTTCAGACACAGTCCATTTGATTCATGATTGTAAGCTGCGCTTCCAAGATGAGTTTTCTTGCAGTTACAATCAGATGTCACTTGATTGTAAACTGTGTTCACAAGAAGATCTTCCCTTGCATGTTGTTCTTGCATTTTCATTCTTTGCACATCTTACGCGAAGTAGCCTCTCGAGCACTGCCTTGGTAGTTGTCATATCTGCGCAAAATGCTTTCCAGATCAGTTCGAAGGAGGCCTGCCCAACAAAGCTCTGCAGGTCTGTTTCGGCCGCTGACTCATGCAGAATACCGAAGTGAAGTTTGTGAAGGTTGGTTTGCATCATCTCCAGCTTTGACTTTACATGCGCTGGGGCCTCCATTGTGCTCAGAGAATGAACTCACTGATTGTACTTCACTACGGGGCACTGTGATTGCTTTGTCTCTTGGGTTGATCCCTGATGTCAAGATTTGCCCAAACAACAAGAAGCACTCGGTGAAGTTGGCTGAGGAACGGGAAGATGAAGAACTACGTTATAGATGGCGTTGCTGTCAACGAGGTCACAAATGCTTTCGTTCTTCCCTTTGTCCTACAGGTCTTCTGTCCAAAGTGTCTTGCTCCATGTGGTTGCCTTTCTTGCACTTCTCCAACGCAATGCGGCAAAACTACAGGTGGATCAAAATTCAGTCTGAGCTTCAGTCTATCTTTGGGAACAGCTTTTCTGACAAGACCATGCGCCGATGGCGGACATTATACCAGTCCTCTTTGCAGAACTACCTCTTGCGCCACAGCAGCATGATCATTGGCGCTACTCCTGGAGATGTCGTGGTCTTTGATGAGACAAACTTGGGCAGTCAACGGGGCATTTCGAAGTCATCATCATCTGGTCGCAGAGAGAACAAAGGCTACGACCTCGCAACGTGTGGCAAAGAGACTTCCAGCGCAAACCGTTCACCGGCGTCCAGCCGCTCATCTGCGCTGGCCTGCCGCTGCTCCTCTTCGTCGGCCTGCTGCTGCTCCTCTTCGTCGGCCTGCTGCTGCTCCTCTTCGCCGGCCTGCTGCGGTGATGAAGTCTGTCCAACAAACACAAGGTGGGTACTGAGAAGGACACCCGCTCCCAGGGCCGATGGCTCTTTGCGGCAGTTCTTGTTGGAAACGAAGACAAGATATACACATGAGAACGGAAAAAAACGTTTTTCCTTTACCATCTTGCCAAAGCCTGCTTTTGCTGCAGATCACAAATCGCGGGGTACCAGTCGTGCATTGCCAAGCAGGCGTTTGTCGTACATGACGCTTGGAAAGCATCCACTGCCGCCATCAAAAGTCTTGGGCTGAAGGCGGCTCCGCCCATCAACCACTCGACTGGTTGGAGAGATGCCAATACTGGATTCCATTCAAACGATATTGAGTCCGAGTTTTCTCGTCTCAAGACCATGGTGAGAGAGCGGTATGGTAGATTATGCTTCCAGTCCACAGCTTCAATTGAAGCAGAAGACGAAGTAGATGTAGGGGATCTGTTTGAGTACACGTTCAGAGTCAACATTGGCAACTCATTTCAATCAATGCTGAATGCCTTTGTCTTGTCACCACCTTAGCATTCATCTGTGTACTCTGTCTGACCAACGGTATGGGTATAGATTGCAATGCAATCTGCTGCAGTAGCTTTACACAAAAATGTCATGTCTTTAGTGTCTGCATCTGCAAGGTATGTTCTTGTAGTGGTTTTTGTGTTTGTGTGTGTGTGTTTTCTCGCATGATTACTTCAATGTCATTTGACATTAAGCATATAGCTTTATGTCGTGGGTATCTGTATTTGATTACTCTTGTCTACCTTTGGTGGCAGTTTGCGTGTTTATAAACACTGACTACTGTTTATAAACACACCACTTCTTCATTGATGAAGTTACCTTGGTAGTGACTGGCTCCAGCTCAAGTCTGTATCAGTGTCATCATGGCGCCCAAGAAGGTGATGTTTGTGGCTATGGGTTCTGAAGTAGAACCTGGGCGGTCTTCGTTCGATCTTCAGACTGTGGACCCTGTCATCTACCGTCCAGACCCAAGGACTGATGCTGAGCCGTCAGTGCCAGTGCCCAATGCCCATGAACTCCACCTGGACCTCGTCAGTGGCCGCAAAGCAGCGTGTGAGTCAAAAA
>CAXAMN010023489.1:0-16633 GCA_963970005.1 Durusdinium trenchii
AATGATATCTTTTTGAAACAGTTCAAGGATATTGTGAAGTCACAGTTTAAGATTGGACATGAGGACACTAATGACCTGATGTTTACTGGACAACGTGTTGCTTGGAAGATGCAAGAGAAGACCAAGAAGAAGGAGTACATCTCAGTAGAACAATCCCTTTGTGTTCAAGAATTGACTGAGATTATCATTCCAAAAGGTTTGAAGGATGAGGAGAAGTGTGACAAGGACATGCACACAGCCTTCAGATCACTTCTTGGCAGCATAAACTGGTTACAATCCAGAACACAATTCCAAGCATGCTACCAATTCTCGAGGTCAGCATCAGCATCAGCAGGACCTACAATAGGTGATTGTAAGGCCCTGAACAAGCTGTGCAAACAAATCGTGACTGACCCTATGGAGTTACGTTTTTGGCCACTTGAAGGTAGTCCACGTTTAATTGCTATGCCAGATGCCGCATTCAGGAACAACAGTGACAAATCCTCTCAGCGTGCTATGGTTATTTTTATGGGTGAGCAAAGGAAGGCAAAACAGAAGAACACTAAAGGCTCGCTTATTTTGATTGAATCTTCTAAGATCAAGAGAACAACTGTCTTGCTGACTGTCTTACTAAGAAGTCTGCTAGTCCTCAAGCTTTGATAGATGCAGTACGCAGTGGTTGTTTGAAGGAAGTTGATGCACATCCACCTTTTAGATCTCTTATTGAACACAAGGCATATATGCGTGGATGGCTTCCTACAGTATGCACACATGTTGACTTTTCACATGATGTGTTTTATCTTGGAGATTCGTTGCACTGAGAGTGAGAGGAGAGAATTCAATGCATGTGTTTTTGTTTGAGAGAAATTTGAATTTCTTTCATGAATTTGTGCCTGCGGCTCAAATTAGCTTGGCAAGATCAGCACTTTTCTTTCGAAGACTATTGCCTTGCATCGTTGACTACCTGTCATTTCTAAGACTTAGGACACTGGCCTCTGACCGGTGGACTTTGTATCAACAGAGATGACCGGTCAGGGAGCGTCCAATATGGTCAACATCTTTGAGTATGCTCGAAACTGGTCACAAAAGGTTCCTTGGGGACAACCTCAGAACTGGGCAAACCGTTTGAGACGCCCACGTACGCCAGTTGAGTTCCATAGGAACTCAGAGCAGGATGAATTGATCTTAACCGACATTCTTGCAATGTGTTTGGCACCTGAGAACCATACTAAGTTCAATTTTCGAGTACGGTGGTTCGCAGAGATTGCCAGATACGCTCTTGGCTATGTCACCCAAGAGGAAGAGGATGAATATGAGAGAAGCAGACAGTTCGTAGCAACAAGAGTCGCGTGGAGGCAAAACGATTATGGCAAGATAGCCACGGGGCTCAACTATATGCTACGACATGATCGTTCTCTCGACAGGTTGATGGACAGTAGGGCAATGATAGAGCTTATGCCTCTGATCACAGAGGGAACTGCTCGTATGCCATCACCTTTTCGTATTTATCCTAATGCATTCTTTGCTATACTGCATAGCGATGAGAAGCAAAGATTTCATTTGGTGATTCGCTTGGACAAGAATGTTTGGCACAACACAGGCAATCAATATGATATGCCCTTCTCCATGCGTTTGGGAGTGAACCAGGGGCATACAGGACTCATGCGTAACATCAGCCCAGAGAAGTTGAATCATAGATTGACTTCTATTGAGGCAAGATGTTTGGGACATGTTTTTCATGTTACCAGAAGGGAGAACTGGGCCAGCATTGAGAGGTATGGTTTGATGAGAGACCCTCAAAGTTGGAATAGAAGGAACAGAGGTGAAGGAAGAGATTATGTTCATTTTATGTACAGCAATCCACAAACTTCACTTTACATTCCTTTAGGCCCAGGTACAGTGGTTCCAAGAGATTATGGACAGCCTTTGTATGTGAAGCTTAATGTGATTCTTTGGCTTCGGGCTGGACGTCCTCTGTACTTCAGCAACAATGGAGTGGTGCTTGCGCATTGTGATGTAGAGCCCACATACTTGGACATTAGTGTGGATGAACCACAACCACAGGATGCTCCAGAGCCAGCTAAGGAGTTGAGAAATCCTAAGTCCGCAGAGGAGATGATGGAGCTCATCAATAGTGAGAAGGTGCAACAAGAGAGAGTGCGAGGCTTGTTCGCCAGACTATCTATTGACAAGCCATATGCCAGAGAACTTCTCAGGAGAATTCATGCCGATGAGCCTGAGACAAAACAAGTTAAGAGGCATATGCTTCTGTGGTTGGACAATCTGGATTTAGGTGCTATCGCCCGTTTTGTCCAATATGAGAATCATCCTGAACGTGAGTACAATCGTTCACGATTGAGGTCACGTCAGGTGATGTCAGAAGGCCATTATCTACAAGGATGGTCTTTGATTACACCTAAGGAGATTGATGATCGTGATCCTTGGAGTATCTTAGGCTATAGTGCTCCAAAGTTGATTGTCGATGGAGATGGTGTTACCTCAAGGTCCTTGTTTATGGTTCACCCATTAGTTTTGAGCAAGGATCAGGCAAAACTGGTGAAGGCTGATGAGGAAGTGATTCGTTTTGACCACGTTTGGAAGGACATCACTTCGAAGAGCTCAACAGCCAGGACTTCTGGAGAACCTCAACAAGATGAAGAAGATGACTCTGCTCATGTTGCTGAGCGTGAGATGACATGGTTCATTCAGAATGTCAGCAACCTTGTTCTCAACCCATGGATGGTATATGACATTGGCATGGTATCACTCCATGATCGTGTAGGAACACGTGTACTCCAGAGCACTGGAGAAGACGTGATTCTAGTGAGGGATTGGGACAGGTTGACAAGGCACCAGAGAGAATATTTTTGTAGAAGATACAAGTTGCTACGTCCAAGTGTTTATGGAACAGAGGAAGACCCCAAGACGTATGCACCGAGTTTTGAACCCGGAATTTCTCAGTGGATGGAGTTGGCACAAACTGGATACCAACAGTTTTTCTTCATCCGTGCTTGGGAGAATGGACGCCGCTGGGCTGAAATTCTGACAGACCATGGTATTCAATCCATAGAACTTTCAAGCTTCTTGGATATGTGCAGAGATCCCAAACTGCTGGGTTGGAACTTTGGTATTCCAGAACCTCAGTGGGATAATTTTGGCAACACAGTGGAGGAAGCATTCAACAATCCCTTGTTTGCCAAATTGCACTATCGCTTCAAGCAGGAGGAAGAGATTGGTCGTGTCATGCACCTTGTGTCAGAACTTGTTTGTGACTTTTTCATCAAGGTGCTTCCCAAGTGGGTTCTTGACCACTCGATCTTGTGGGAAGAGTTTATGATCTTGGATCCAGACACAAATCTCCCAGCCTACAAGACTTCAGAGGCCGCCTTTTAAGCAGAAAGGAATCCAGAGAAGTATCATACACATTTTGCTATGAACTTCAAGAAATTCCGTTTTTCTGCAAGGATTGTGTGGTATTTGATTGACCGTGACAGAAATCATTTAGAGAGTTTTCTTCACAACTCCAACAGTAGATTTGTGCAACATGCATGCTATCAACTTCGTGAGTATGTTCAGGCGCGTGTTGCAGTTTCTGATCCCTTGTATGAGATGATCAAGAAGGAAGAGTTTGAACGCCAATACAATTCCAAGTTTTTGGAGGCGATTTCTTGCTCTCGTGTTGTAGTTGAGCCTGTAAGTTCAGGGACGTATGAGCCATCATCGAAGCTGAACTTAAAGGTACTACAAGACATCCTGAAGGGTATCTTCAAGATCCAGAAGGATGAGGAGCTTGCCAAAGAACGTGATGAAGAAGAAGAACAGGCAGCTCAAAACATCTCATACCTGTTGGCAGATGATATGGAGCTTGATTTTGATGATGATGATGTTCCAGTATGGCGCTCCATTGTCGACAAGTATAGAGGAGGTGATCAGGTGCTACAGGGAGAAGCTGTGAAGATTACTCACCTGTTCAGGGATCAAAAGGACAATGAGAAGGCGACAGAAGCTTTCAGTTCAGAGAGGACAGATTTTTATGAGACCTCAGGACCTCTTCCAAGAACCGAGGGAGAAAATCTTGTAGAGGACTTGCTCACCAAGGATGTTGCAGAACAAGCTTTTGAAGCAGGTGAAGAAGTTCCTCCTTATACAAGAGTCTCCACTATCGCTGGTGAAGTTTATACTGGAAGTAGGACACTTCTAGAAGATGAGAATATGGAAGAGGAAGTTCCTGAAGAAGATCCTGCAGTTGAACCTGGAAAGGAAGAAGAAATATTTGATGAAGATGCAGGTGTTTTTCCTTCAGAGGAACCAAAGATGGAAGTGGACCAGGAGGAAGCCAAGGAAGAGTCAACGCCACACTTTCTGTCAAGAGAGATAGGTGAGGACTCGACTGCATCGCACTTACCATCAGGTGAGATGGATGCTAACCTTGATGGTACTCCACGTCTGCCGAAATCTAAGAAAAGCCGCCTGAATAAAATACCTGATCCTCATTTTCATGAAGAAGTTCAGGATGACGCAACCATGGAAGAGAAGAAAGAGGCGGTGGAGAAAATAAAAGAGGTCAGAGAGGATGATGGAGAGAAGAAATTGGAGGCTGAAATCCAAGAATCTTTTCCATCTGAAGTAGTTGTTGAAAAGGATACAACAAAAGTTGACAATACCTATGAGTTGCGTACTTCACCCTTGAAGTTGCTTGGAGAGCTTACAGGAGATCCAGGTATTGGCCTTTATCAACTATGCTTCAGGGAAACTCACGCAAGATTGCTGAATCATGTTTGTTTCAGAAAAGGTGAGATTTCCCATCCTCATTATCAGTCAAGGATCAACGAGAACGATTTTGTTCGATCCATTCGTAATGTCTGTCCAGTACCTCCACCTGATTGTTATGAACATGAACCAGAGCATGATTTGAAGAGATTCTTCATCAATGATGATCGCATCATTTATTTGGATGGCAAGTATCAGGTCGATCCAAAGGCCCTTGAAAGGGCAGGACATGCTCGAGAAGAATTGGAGGAGACGAAGAAGGAACTTAAGAAGGAACTGGAATCATATGGTCCCAAGGGACCCAGTTGGGACTTTGTCACCTTCTATGAAGAGCTGTGCAGAAGGTTCCTCAAGGGAAGAATAGAAGAACCATATGGAACTAATTTATTGGCCAGCTCAGAGTCCTTGACATTTTTATCCTGGAACTATGGCAACATGGTTCGTGGTCAGAAGTACACCACGCCAAGGTTTCTCCAAGGACTTGATAGTGCAATGAGGCCACGCAAACAGAGCGCCATGTCACTTCAGAATGAGCAATTTGAGAACAACCTTTTCTTCAACATGCTCTTCTTTCTACGTGCACATGTCGTGATTCTCCAGGAAGCTCATCTTCTTGTTCCTGCCAAGGAATTTATTGAGCAAAAGAATTGGACAGTTTGTTTCAATGATTGGGAGAATCTTGCAGTGATGGCTAGATTGGCACCAGGTGGATATGTCAAGATCATTGCTGGACATGATCAAGAACTTGGTCACTGTGAACAGCGTGATGTAACTTGGGCTATCTACGAGATTTGTTTTGGAGAAACAAGGCCTCGTCAAGATTTCAAGGATGCAGACTTTGAATTTGATGACTATGGTCCTGAGGACAAGCGTGTTCCACTTACTCGAGCGAACATGCATACCATCAGAGTCTGTAATTATCATGTTGATACACACCGTGCTGTGGATGCCCACCTACTGACAGGAGAACAGACAGCATTGATGCTTTACGAGTGTTTTGTCTATGAGGTGGACATCATTTCTGGTGATGCAAATAGTTTGGCCTACAGAATGTCTGGGTACAAAAGGCAGCCAATGGCTAACTACTATTACAGCACCATGCAGCATTGGATCCGCAGGTTTTCAGAAGCTCGTGTAAAAGCAGATCCTGGTATCAAAGCACCTATTCCCAGAACATTTTACAGTTCAACTTCACAGGTCCTCAAGAAGTGTGAAGTTTACTTTGATAAACTCTGGGAAGAATACTCTACTGTTGAAAAGGAAGAATACCAAGGATCACAGCTTGGCGATACATGTTTGTCTACCATTGTTGAATGGGGTCATTCAATGAGTGAAGAGGAATATGAAAATTCCACAGTGAGCACGAAGGAGTTCATCTGTAATTTTTCAGAGAACTTTGCTATGATTGATACAGAGGTTATGTGCTCAAGGCCCACTGACGAGGACAGTCATGGTCCAATGTTTATTTCACTCAGACCAGCTTCCTTTTCATCTGGAGACAGAAGACAGTATCGCATGGGAGCAACGCTTCATGAGGCGAAACTGCGGAGGAAGGAGAAACAGAAAGAGAATAAAAGGAAGGGAAGGCCGCCAACTTCTGATCAAGCAGCTTCATCGTCTGCAGCGGCATAATTCCTGAGCAAGGGCTGAGATTTAAATGATGGCTAGGAAGTGAAGATACTTCTGGTTACAGTTGATACTTTGCTTCCAGGCTTGACTTTAAGTTGCCAGGCTGAAGTTTTAATAAATTCTGGTTTGCAATGAGGAGAAACTTTTTATCAAAGAAGATACTCCTGCATTCCAGGTTTATACGCTTTAGCATGTAGGTAGATATGGACAGTTTTACATAACTGATGATATCTATCACCACCGCTCTTATGAAGTGACCTCTAATGGACAACCAGTCATGGTTGATGATTAAGTCATTTCATGATTTGCAATTGTAGTGCAAGATTTTTTGTACATACATTTGCCGGTATCTCCTTCTTGTGTTTTTGATGTGAATGTGAAAGAGAGTCCTTTTGATGCAGTTTATTTTGTCTGTGAATGAAAGCGGTCGAGACCACGTCGCGAGAAGATTATTCCTCGGACCGTACGCTCCTTGCATTTTGCAAGGCATTTTAATTAATTGCATTTGCGCGGTCTTGAATTTTTTTGTTCTTGGTTACGCGAGTGTCGTTTGATTCTTTTATAGGTCTCTGTAGAGAAAAAGCCGCTTTCCCTTTTTAGTTTGATTTAGCTCAGGCCATAAAGAGCTAGTGAGCGCCGGTACATGGTATCTACGCCTGCGAAAAGTACAGTCTCCAGCCGAGGTACATTATCGTTTTGATTTTGTACTTGAGGTGAGTCAGCTATTGCTCCCTCACTGTATTTAGTAGCTATGAGATTACCTTCTCCAAAGTGTGAAACACACCGGATTAGGTAAGTACATGGCACCGTAGTTTTTTTTTAAGTTGTCAGAGCTAGCTGGACTGTTTTAGCCTTGCAGTAGGAAAAGAGTATGCGACATACGCAATCAGCTAGAAGTGGACATGAATCTTGTGCCTGCTGAAAAGTAGAGCCTACCTGTACAGGGTTCCACTCCAACAGCTGATATAGTGTGTCCATGCTTGACTGCTTCAAGGCTCAAAGAGCAAGAGGATAAGACTCTGCGCATAAAAGACACTAGCGGTCTGCACCTCTACCGTGTACGCCCTAGTCACTCTTTCAGTGGTAGCGGAGCAGTGATCCTGGAAGACCCAGGTGAGCTCCTTTCCTAGGCTTAGACTTGCTAGTGGGCAAACAGCCATGGATTGGATAGACGACTGGGAAGAGCCTGATGCGGATGTGGCTTATGAGCCAGCAGCCTACGTGAATAGGCATGTGAGAAGAGAACCAGCAGCAATAGCAATGACAACACAGGTCACTACAAAGGTGCCCCCATCTTATGATGGAAAGACTTCATGGTTTTCCTATGAGGATGCCATAGACGATTGGTGTGATATCACCGAGCTGGAAGATGAGAAAAGAGGACCAGCATTGAGAAACAGATTAGAAGGAGAAGCAGCTGTATACAAGCGTGTTTTAGACAGAGATGCATTGAAGGCAAATGATCCACCAGGAGCCGGCGTAGAATATTTCAAACGAGTACTACGACCATATTTCGTGAAAGGATCAACCAATGTATTCCTGTATAGATTTATGCAATTCGTGCGCTTCAATCGAGGATCAGCTGACATGATGAAATGGATGACAAGATTCCAGATTTTACTCCAAAGGCTTATGAGCAGTTGGATGGACATGTTAGAACCAGTCACTCAAGCACATCCACAGGTCCTAGCTCAGATGCAGGCAGATGCAGCGTTGACTGGAGTAGCACCAACGGCAGAAAGGATTCAGGAAATCATGCAGACCATCAATGGCAATATGAGGACTTTTCATCAGAACGAATTTCCTCTAGGAGAAAATCTCATTGCCTTACTCATGCTGTCACTTGCAGATTTGTCTCAGGACCAGCGAAACACTTTGACTTCATTGATGACTCATCGTGGCAGGGTCCTGCAGCAATACACCACAACAGAGTTGAGGACAGTGTTCATCGAGATGTTCTGCACGACAAAGACTTCAGTAGACAATCCTTTGATGCAGCCAACAGGTGCTGGAGGTAGGAGATCATTTCTCGTACTAGACGAAGGAGAACTCGATGGTACATTTGGCTATTGGGCCGAAGATGAAGAAGATGGAACTGAAGGATTTTTAGATGCCCTGGACGATGTCTTTTGGGTATATGATGATCAAAACTTCTCGTGGTTCCAAAGGAGATTCCAAGGAAGAAGAGCCAGAAAAGGCAAAGGAAAAGGAAGAAGAAAAGGAAAAGGTAAAGGAAGATCAGGCCGCAGATTCTTCAGACCTCGTGGAAAAGGAAAAGGAAAGAGACGAGGTAAAGGCCATTATGCTGATGAGCAACAGACAACATATCCAGAAGAGTACTTTGAAGAGAATCCTTATGAGGACACTTGGGAGTCAAACCAAGTAGCATATGATGCTATTCTTGCCGAAGATATGAATGACTATCTTCAAGGAGAATATGAAGATGCCAATGACTTTTGGCAACAGCTTGAAGAAGCATGGTTTTCCCACAAAGGAAAAGGAAAAGGCAAGAGAAAAGGCAAGAAAGGAAAAGGAAAAGATAAAGGAGATGGCAAACAAGATGCAAACTATGCAAATCAACAACAGACACGTTCTTTGCCTGCACCTTCAAGATCTTCACAAGCATCAGGAGGTCAACAAGGTTTCTTTGCACATTGTGTGACAGCAGCAGCTGAAGTCCATGACAGTGAGGTGAACTTGCTGTCAGGCATGATGACCTCATGTCAAGATGAAGCTGACTGCGCGGTCAACAATGGTGAGACGATCTTCAATGGCATGAGTGCCCCTGTGAGGTACTCTTTGTCAAAGGAGATGCTCACAAAGGCTCCTGATGGCTTTGCGCTTATGAGCGCTGAGGAAGAAGTGAAGGAGATGCAGGCCATTTCATTTTTGACTGAGAATCGCTTCCCACCGACTATTGCAATCCTGGACATTGGATGCACTAGAGCTATGGGATCAAGGCGAGCAGTCGACCATTTTTGCAACTATGTCGAAAATCACCCAGATTGTGGATTATGGTACTCTTTTGAGTCTACCAAGAGCAAGTTTTACTTTGCCAATTCCCAGAAGGCTACTTGCTCTCAGAAACTGGTGATTTTCATGTATGATCGTGCATGGACGATCCACCATACAGAGTTCGACATAGTGGAAGAAGGAGAAGTTCCTTTGCTTATGAGCTTGCCACAGATGAGGAACTTAGGCTTTGAACTCAGGCTGACACCTCAACATGCTTACCTGACATCGGTGCCTCTTGGTATCAAATATTTGGAGTTGAAGGTTGCAGCCAGTACTCATCTTGTCCTGGACTTCCAAGATATTGCATGGTATCTGTCTGACGTGAACTTGCAGACTCGGCGCGAGAAGAGTTTTTACTCTCACTTCACTCACTATGAATATGGTCATATTTCTGTTGATCACAATAGTGATGAAGATGTAGCTGAACATGCATATCCTGTGGTTGACTACTGGGAAGTAGATGTACACAAGAGAGAACTGATACGTCGCCACAAGGATTATAGAAAGATTCTTTTTCCAGCAACTAAGTCCTGTCCTGTAGACACTGACTTACTGGAAGACTTGCGACTGACAATCATCAAGAAGAAGAAAGGAGGAGAAGAAACCAAGAAGCTAGATGATTGGCGCAAGGCAAAATGGAAGGACCTACAAATTGGCTATGAATGGCGTGGTAGAACAATTTTTAAGTTCAAACCAGATGCCAAAATTCCAGATCTAAAGATCAGGAAGGCTGGCATTGAGCACCGTGGCATTGGTGATCCCGATGCAGTGGTGCGCTCCTCCTCAGAGAAGGTTCCCATTGCAAAGGACAGGGAACCAGGCTTCTCGTCAGAGAAGGAAGGTGCACCATCAAGTGCCGCGGAAAAGCCCGTGCCGCCAAAGTTTCGGTATACTTCCAAGGGTTTTGATCCATTTTGGAAGGGACACAAGTCGAAACCATCTGAGCCTCAGAATGATTTAAGGGGTGATGATCTTGAGGAGTATGTTCCCTCAGAACCACCTGAGAGGCCAGAAGGTGAACTTGTAGAAATTCCTAAAGCATCAAAAGGACCATCAAGTGATAAACATGAACCACTTGAACCAGGTGATGGCGCTCTTGAGCCTAGGCGGATTTCAATCCCATTACCTGGTAGTGAAGTTGTTGCAATGACACCGGCATATAGGAAGATGTTACAGAGACTGGAGGACAAGGTAGAGCTTTATAAGCTTCATGTGAAGCACTACCATATGAGTCCTACTCAGTTTCGTAGACGTGTTTCTATGTTGAAGCTTCCTGACTCTGTTTTAGAGAAGTATGAATCAGTTGTCAGGAACTGCCGTGTTTGTAACACTTCAGTGGCACCTCCGCCACGAGCCAGAGTCTCCGGTATTAGAGCTTCATGTTTTGGTGATGTTGTTTTTGCTGATCATTGTGAGGTTGAACTTCACAAGAACAAGTATATCATCTTACTTGTTCTTGATGGTGCCACAAATCTTCTCTCGGCTACGGCACAGAAAGACCTCATAGATCAAACCACCATCCAAGCATTGAGGCAATGGTCTGATGAGAACAACTGTGTTCCGAAGGCCATCGTAGGAGACGAAGCCTTTTTCACAGATGCTTTTGTTGAATACTACAGGTTCCATGGTATACAACAATGTCCTTGTGGGCCAAGAACACCTTGGCCGAACCGAGCAGAGACAGCTGTACGTTTGTTCAAACGTATGTGGCATGTTATGAAGGTAGATCTGGATGACCCACGTTTTCGTGGTGTTACGGTCAGAGAAGTGGTCAAGAAGGTAGTTTGGGCAAGAAATTGTCAGTTGACTATCAGTGGATATTCACCAATAGAGATAGCAACTGGAAGACGTCCACCAGATCTTTTTGACCTTGAGACCGCAAGCCCTGAGCAATTGTCAGCTAATGCAGCCGCACAAGATCGTACAAATTTGGAACTACAACGTGTGGCTTTGAGAGCTCACCAAGAAGCACGACAAGCTCAGGACCTTCGAGCAGATCTTGCAAGAAGGACTATGCCAAGTGACGGTCCTTATTTTCAAGGAGAGAAGGTTTTTGTTTGGACTCAGGATTCATCAAAGTTCAAGGATAAAGGACGTTGGGTTCGTGCCACAGTACTTGGACAAGAAGGAGCTATGGTCCAAGCCAATACTGGTAAGGCAGTGATACGTGTGAATCAGTCAAAGGTCAGACGTGATCACGATGAGTGGCATGATGTTTCCATACCGGCATTAGACGATGAGAATCCGGAGAACTTACGTGAAGATCACGAACTGTATGTTGATGCCGAATTTGGAGAACAGTCCTTTTTCTTTTGTAATGATGATCATCCTGATGTTGTTGAGTTACTTCATGGAAACAGTGGATTATCTTGGTTCCTTTCAAAGAATGGTGTTAAAGTTGCATCTCCTATGGATTTCAAGGCAGGATACAACTTTTCAACTATGAAGGGTCAAGATGGTATTTGGCAGCAACTAGAGAGATTGCAGCCCCACTGTATAGTGATCAACAACCCTTCTCCCAAACAGAACAGAGCTTCTATTTGGTTGCTATGTTGTAATGTGATTGAGTGGCAGTTGAGAAGGAAGAAACATGTGTTTGTGACGGTTCCCAAAGGAAACAAGTTTTGTTTGTTCTTGCAGAAGTTCATTTCTTCGTTGAAGGATCCGATTTTTAACTTTGATGTGAATATGAATTGTTTTTGTTATTGTCCGAAGGGAATAAGTTACGTGACAGTCTTCCATTCCTATGCATCCTGCCAAGGATGGAAAGGTATTGGTGACTGTTCATTTCAAGCTAAAACAGTGCAAGCCACTAGAAGCAACCAGTACTTCAAGGATCCTGACTGGAAGAAGTTTCCCTTTTCATTTCTGGTTGAGATGAATCGTTTTCTTCCTTATAGTGAGACTTCCGACAAGCGTCAGAGTTTCCTTATTGAAGATCTTCTGGAGAACTTTGACTCTGGAAGTTTGTGTGGAACAGCTCTCTTGTTAGAGAGAGAAGCTCATCAGTCGATTTTGTTGAATTCCGTAAGAACGGAAGAGACGACGGAAATTCCGGTTCCACTTCGACACATACTACCACAAAGGTTCACTACTACTGAACTGATCAGAACCTTGAGGCAGGTAGATGCACTACCTCAGAGATCAGAGTTTGATGTGACAACATCCTCTGATTCTCGAATTGTGTCATTGATTCCAGGCCTGAAGGAGATTAGACGAAGAACCTTGCCACAGATGTATTTTGAGAGATGTAAGGTCTATCGTGGTACTTTTGGTAGAGTGCATCCTCTCTTCAACTCTGAGGATGATGCAGTGTTGATTATGTGGAAGCCAGGAAAATACCATCAGGTTTTCTTTATGTTTGTGTCACAACTGTCTCCTCATCATGAACAGTTTCTGGTAGATCATTGGAGTATGATAGTTTACGAAGCAGAGACGACAGGCGCCGTGAAGCGCATTGTGACTCCTGATGAAGTAGCTCTAGTGGATCCAAAGGATCAACCTCCAGACTACGGACCACCGATGGATGATGATATGGCATATGGCTTATGAGCCTATTCCCGTCTCGGGGGAACAGCAGTATTTTGATCCAGATGATGAAGATATGAATCCGCCTGGTGATGGACCGGGTGGCAACCCTGATGATCACCAGGGTGGACAACCTCCGGGACCACCTCCGACAGGTTCCGTAGCTGGTCCGACTCAGTTCGGAAATCCCGATGTTCCTTTGGAGCAACTCGGATATCCATCGAGCGATCCGGAAGAGGCAATGCCGGAGATTACGAGTGAATCCCGTCCGCCAGATGATCCGGGTCAACCACCGATAGGGTTTCCGAGTGATACGGATCCCGTTCATCCGTTCGTACCGTCGCCAGATTCGAACACGCCGGAGCCAGAACCATATGTTCCGGAAAATCGTGAACGTCACAGCAAACACATGAGAAAGCTTTCTGTGGACTCAACTGATGCTTTGCCAAAGGCTAAGGTGAAGTTTCAGGTAAAACGTTCTAAGGTTCAGTTACCGGGACATGACGAACCTATTCCGGCACCTCCGAAGTCAGTGCCAAGAAGTTTCTTTCCTGGACATTCGGAGAATCCGACAGCATCAAGTTCGAATCAGCCACAAGCAGCCGACATTCCCGTGCCTACGAGCACAGTCGAAGACGATGACAATGAGACGATTGATACAAATGAAACAGATTCAGAACCTATTTTTGAAGAAGATGTGAAAGGTTTTGAGAAGGATCCAGACAAGGATCTGGACGATGAGAAAAATCTTTTTGTTAGTTTTGACGATATGGATTTTTGTGTCATAGGTCCGAACCAAGCTCCTCCGAGTTTTAACTCGTATGATCCGAAAGGTTTTTCACAATTCTGCCAGTATCTTGCGAAGACAATGGCTAAGAAGACGCCAAAGGCAGAGAGTGTGATTACTCAGGAAGTGCTCCGGAAGTATGCCAAAGAGATCAAGCAAGCTAAACTAGAGGAGTTTCGCAGCTTTTTAGACTTTACTGCGATGAAGTATCGAGACCGAAGAAAGCATAAGATCGATAACTATGTTACCGGTCGATGGGTCCTGACTATCAAGATTGACAAAGATGGTAACTTTAAGAAGTTTAAGGCCAGATGGGTCTGTCGAGGCTTCCAAGATGCCCAGAAATGGGACCTCCAGACGGACTCGCCAACCGCGACCGGACCAGGTATGGTTTTCGCGTGGCATGTCAGCATGCAGCCTCTTCTTTTTGGGACCTGTTGCACATCGACTTGAAAACTGCCTTTCTTCAGGGGGAACTTTACGACCTCGAGCGACGCGTTATTCACGTTCAACTTCCGACCGACATCGGATTGCCTCCGTATCTTGTCGGATTGTGCACCCGTTCAGTGTACAGATTGAGTGATGCGCCTCGTCGCTGGTGGAATCGACTCGACAAGTTTTTGCACTCACTCGGATTAGTTCCGACTCGAGCCGATCGGTGCACGTACGTGTGCTACTCCGGATGTTTGAGGGTTCCTAAGGCTGTGAACTTCTCATCAGAGGAGATGCCAGCCGAACCGGAACCGGTATCCTTCTACGTAGCAGGTGCGCCGCCAAACGAATTCCACGACACAGCGGAGGAAGTTCGTAGGTCTTTTCTCTTTGAAGAACGTCTGTTTTCGGTGTGTTACGGAAATAGGTCGGAGAAGACGGTGACGCGTAGCCTGCTTAAGGCAGAGGATGGAAAATGGACTCCTGTGGTAGATCAGGAACTCCAGAATTTCCTTGACTCTGTAGAACACAAGGCAGGTTGGCACCAATATGCAAATGGCCATGCTCAAGTAGCTTATCACGCTAAAGCTCTTCGCACTCCCGAACCTACGTATTCGCGTTCACGCTTTTGTTTTCGGACTTCAATAGTTAAGCGTAAGGGTGGTTGGTGGCTTTTCGAGACAAACAAGGATATCAGAAACGAGAAGAATGCAGTGACGTTAGAGGAAGAAGCTGAAACGCTTGTCAGTCTTTTTCTTCCAGCAGAACATACGTATACTGTGACACAAACGCCTCAGCTTACACCTGAAGTTGTGGAAGAGTTGCTTGAGCATTTTATGGACCCTGTGCATGGCAGTAATTCTAAGAATAGGTCACCCATTGGTATGTGTTGTTTACATGTTGATGATCTTTTTGCGACAGGTAATGATATCTTTTTGAAACAGTTCAAGGATATTGTGAAGTCACAGTTTAAGATTGGACATGAGGACACTAATGACCTGATGTTTACTGGACAACGTGTTGCTTGGAAGATGCAAGAGAAGACCAAGAAGAAGGAGTACATCTCAGTAGAACAATCCCTTTGTGTTCAAGAATTGACTGAGATTATCATTCCAAAAGGTTTGAAGGATGAGGAGAAGTGTGACAAGGACATGCACACAGCCTTCAGATCACTTCTTGGCAGCATAAACTGGTTACAATCCAGAACACAATTCCAAGCATGCTACCAATTCTCGAGGTCAGCATCAGCATCAGCAGGACCTACAATAGGTGATTGTAAGGCCCTGAACAAGCTGTGCAAACAAATCGTGACTGACCCTATGGAGTTACGTTTTTGGCCACTTGAAGGTAGTCCACGTTTAATTGCTATGCCAGATGCCGCATTCAGGAACAACAGTGACAAATCCTCTCAGCGTGCTATGGTTATTTTTATGGGTGAGCAAAGGAAGGCAAAACAGAAGAACACTAAAGGCTCGCTTATTTTGATTGAATCTTCTAAGATCAAGAGAACAACTGTCTTGCTGACTGTCTTACTAAGAAGTCTGCTAGTCCTCAAGCTTTGATAGATGCAGTACGCAGTGGTTGTTTGAAGGAAGTTGATGCACATCCACCTTTTAGATCTCTTATTGAACACAAGGCATATATGCGTGGATGGCTTCCTACAGTATGCACACATGTTGACTTTTCACATGATGTGTTTTATCTTGGAGATTCGTTGCACTGAGAGTGAGAGGAGAGAATTCAATGCATGTGTTTTTGTTTGAGAGAAATTTGAATTTCTTTCATGAATTTGTGCCTGCGGCTCAAATTAGCTTGGCAAGATCAGCACTTTTCTTTCGAAGACTATTGCCTTGCATCGTTGACTACCTGTCATTTCTAAGACTTAGGACACTGGCCTCTGACCGGTGGACTTTGTATCAACAGAGATGACCGGTCAGGGAGCGTCCAATATGGTCAACATCTTTGAGTATGCTCGAAACTGGTCACAAAAGGTTCCTTGGGGACAACCTCAGAACTGGGCAAACCGTTTGAGACGCCCACGTACGCCAGTTGAGTTCCATAGGAACTCAGAGCAGGATGAATTGATCTTAACCGACATTCTTGCAATGTGTTTGGCACCTGAGAACCATACTAAGTTCAATTTTCGAGTACGGTGGTTCGCAGAGATTGCCAGATACGCTCTTGGCTATGTCACCCAAGAGGAAGAGGATGAATATGAGAGAAGCAGACAGTTCGTAGCAACAAGAGTCGCGTGGAGGCAAAACGATTATGGCAAGATAGCCACGGGGCTCAACTATATGCTACGACATGATCGTTCTCTCGACAGGTTGATGGACAGTAGGGCAATGATAGAGCTTATGCCTCTGATCACAGAGGGAACTGCTCGTATGCCATCACCTTTTCGTATTTATCCTAATGCATTCTTTGCTATACTGCATAGCGATGAGAAGCAAAGATTTCATTTGGTGATTCGCTTGGACAAGAATGTTTGGC
>CAXAMN010023490.1:0-16630 GCA_963970005.1 Durusdinium trenchii
TAATAGCAAAAGGAACCTACTAGCGATGGCCTCTAACCTAATAGCAAAAGGCACCTACTAGCGATGGCCTCCAACCCAATAGCAAAAGGAACCCACTAGCGATGGCCGTCCGCAACCGTTCGCGGTAGGGCGCTAAGTCGCTGCCATTGGGGGAATTTTTGGGAGAGGGTTTCGGATGGAAACGTGACGTGTCAGATTCGTGCGAAATAGCGTGGAAACGTGTGGAAATGTAAGATGTTGAAGTGTGGAGGAGGATTTCATTGCGCAGGCGCAGCGTTTTGTGAGATCCGCAGTTTTCTGCGCAGTTCCTTTGGGATTAGCATGTGGAGAGCTGTGTTTTTGGGGTGTTGGACGTGGCTGTGTCTTCGGGATTTGCATTTCAGGATGTCGCATCGAAGCCCTGTTTTCGTGACTGGTCTCAGCTGAAAAAATTGCGATTTTGGTGATGGGAGTGTGCTCAGAACGGGTCGAAATCATTCCAAACGTGTGGTGTGGTGCCAATTTTGTTGAAGCTCACATGATATGATATTGTCACTTTTCGTGGCAGGCGCAGTACTTTGTGCAGGCGCAGGGAATCGTGCGGTTGCGAGGTGTGACGGAGGTGACATTTCGTGCCAGGCGCAGTGCTTTGTGCGTGTTAGACGTGTCGACGCGGAAAGATTCGGGGCAGGCGCAGGGAATCGTGAGGTTGTGAGTTGTGGTAGACTCGAACGTCGCTGTGACATTGGGATTGGCGTGTGAGCAGGAGTTTGGAGGGGCTGGAATCGCGAAACCGCTTGGCAGGGCTGCGTGATGTGTGTGCTGCGATGGGTGTTTCCGCTTGACTTTTGGAGGAAGTGTCGCGTCCCACAAGAGTGCCCCGTAAAAGTGTCCCACAACAGTTTCCCCTACAAGAGTGTCCCACAAGAGTGTCCCGTAAGAGTGTCCCACAAGAGTTTCCTACAAGAGTGACCCACAAGAGTGTCCTACAAGAGTGTCATTTGGACACATGCAGCTTTTCGAATTGCATTCGGGTTCGTGGGTTTCATCTTGTTATTTTTTAGTAGTGAGGCTTAAACACAGGAGGTTTTCCGATTTGTATCGTGAGGGTGCAGGCGGTCAAAAGAGTTTGGGATTCATTTTGCAAGCAACACACTGCGTATCACTGCGTGTCAGGGACACGTGCTTACCAACATATTGCCGGCGTTGTTGGCATACACGGACAGGCTGGGATACTTGACATTCACGTTTCTTGTGTCTCAGGTTGTTGACCTTTTGGCCAACATGTTTTCTTTCGGGTTTTGTTGTTCATCCCCTTGCAACATGAACAATATACAACATCGCTCTATTTTGTCGAGTCAAGCCTCAAGCAGCACAAACACTGATCTCCTTTTTTGTGATAACAGGCTTTGCTTGCCTTTGTCGCTGCAGCCTTGCTGTTCCTGCGGGGCAGTTGGCTCCTGGTAGAAAGTCCAAAGCTATGCCAGGCACGAAGATCAATGAACTGAGTTTTGAGAGCTACAAAAAGATTGGTGTGAGGAAATCCGTAAAATTTCCTACAGGTCATCTCGTGGTTTGTCCTGGGGGCCATCTTGAGCTTATGCTGGATGCTCCATCCTGCAACAGGCCCATCGCTCGAGATACTTGGAACGGAATTGCGTCGTATCAGATGTGATCGCATTTTGATTGAGTCAATCGGTGACCACTCTGGCATGATATTTTCAACGGTTGGATACATGATGGGACATGCATTGGTATGAGCAGGCCGATGTATTTTCGTCTTGAGGCATTTTGATATGGAAACATGCGTGAGCTGCGTATTGGCTGCTGCCTGCTATGGCGGCATTCTTTTTGCTTCTCGCCCGCACCTGGATTAAGTTAGGACACAGAAAGGAGAAGACGAGGAACTTAGAGAACGCATGTTTCCCATTCTCTACTGAAATGGCCTCCAACCTACTAGCAATGGCTTCCAACCTAATAGCAATCCCCACTTCTGGCGGAGGATGGCAGTTGGTGCCTTTTGCAAACATGTTTCTTCAACAAAGAACTTTTTCTGGTTCACCAAAGAAAGCGATCGAGGATTGGAAGGGCTGGTTGGTTTGGCATAGGTTCATTTCCGTGTTGAGATGTGTTCATCGTACGATAAATGTTGTGCTTGCTTGTGGTGTGGGTGCAGGGGGCAGGGGTTCGCTTGTGAAGCGCGATTTGAATCGCTTGCGCGTCGCCGAATTGTTGGCGGAACGGTTTTGATATGTTCTGATATTCAATGATATTAATACATTTTTACATGAACTTTAGTCGAAGATTTAGAAGTCAACGTCCTTAACCCCGCCCCACCCCACCACATTCACCAAGTCCGATGCATAGATCTCAAATCCAATACGAAGTGTTATGTAACAACATGCAATGCGCAAGTGATCCATTTGCCGATGCGCAATTGGTCATTGTCGTCGTTTGTGCAAGTTGGTCCCCCTCCTCTCGCATAAGCTAACTTGTTTCACTTTACCCGTTTGATTTGTTTGTGAATCCCCTTTGCCTCGTGGACGTGAGAAGCATGGTATCACGCTTGCTGCAGCAACCGAGACACTTTGGCCTTGCAGTGCATCGCGGAGTCGTGTGTCTAGTTTTCACAATTTTGGACTTAACTTATAGACCACGCCTTGGTGGCTTGTACTTACTGAAGTCAAGCTACTATCGTGGTCCAGATGGAACCGAATAGAGAACAAGAGACAGCTGCCGTGAGTTCAAAAACAAGTGGAAATAAAAGGGGTGCTGCAGAATTTTGAAACTCGAACTGCAGGACAGCACAACACAGCAAAACATGTTTAACCCATAAAACCTCTAATCAATCAGAACAAGTGAACAATTAGCGAAACCGTGGTGTTTGCAAATCGGTTTGCTCCGGTATACCAAGTGAAGATAGTGCGCCCACACCTTTTGATCGATACTATATGCATCGCTGTTGGAGTATATGCTGACAGCGATCACTGGGCGAGACAATGTTACACTCACGGGTAACGCGAGACATTTTTCTTTTCACGAACGGGAGAAGGGCCGAGACATAGAGCTAGAGTGTGTCAAAGAGACAGGTTTGCACAAAACATCCCCATCGCCTCATGCGCTAGACAGGCTTTGCTCTACCCACCCACATAGACATCATATCTGCAGTGCTTTCCGACATCGTAGAACTTGCAAAAAGAATTGACACTTCGGGGCGTCCTTCTCCTCTGAAAGCGCCCCGTCCGCCCCGTCGGCTATCGCAAGGCTTTATTGCCCGAAGCAGGCTGCTACACTGTGGGGGTTGGCGCTAGTCTTTGTGTGAGTGGCTAGACTGCATGTTTTGCGCAGAGAGCACTTGTTAACAAGAGCTACCGTTGTCTTCGCACATTTGCTTTCTGAGGTGTATTTGCAATCCGCCTGGCATATTCTTCCAGGGTGCTTCATGTTGCAGATGGGCAGTCCTTCATGCCGCTTCATTTCTTGGTGGGAATCCTGGGTGGCTATTGGTGTAGCTGCCGCAGAAAGCAGGCCTTGGATTTCTTCTTTTCTGCAGGAGGAAGTGCTGTCATGGCTTTGACACTTCAATGGTGGCTGATCGACACTTTGACACTTTTTCTGCCGGAATCGAATGACAACACGAATGAAAACACGAAAACAGCTTTGGATCATTTCTTTCGGCTGTGGAGCGGTCCGATCGCATCAGAGTCTCATTTGTGGGATTCTATCACCTGCTGGTTGTTCTTGATTATGTGGAGCGCTATGTTTCTGCTTGGTGGTCGTGTACAACGAATACTTCAACTCACTGAAGGAGAAAGGCTCCAAGAAAGACAATGGAAGCTTCAGCAGTGGTTCCAGGATCAACTTCGGAAGGCACCAAGGAATTGTGACAGAGTACCACGATGGCCAGGCACACAACACAGAGCGGAGGATGACGGAGACAATGGAGACCATACAGATGGCAGACAGGTTTCGGGAACATCAGAGGATAGGGACCTTAGGGAGGAGGAGGATTTTGGCATGTATTTGCTTCCAAAAGACCTTGAATCTATGAAATTGAAGCGTGCCAAGAGCATCCCTTGCTTTAGTACTCGCTCACAAACTGTCATACCTCTTCGACAATCAAGTTTGCCTGTTGCAGCAGTTGCACGACAAAGCCATTCTGATTTGTCGCCTTGGCCATAAGAGCCCTGCCATTGAACCAATTAAATTCGGAACCTGTGCAGCTTCACCCAGGACCTTAGTTGCCGCTTTAGCTTGCAATTTAGCTTAATTGAGCCGAAATGTCAGATTGGAATTTTAACCACAACACTGCAACGCCAGAGCTGGAGATAAAAGTTGAAGCGTTGTCAGCATGCATGCGAGATTGTGTCAGAGCATGACACATTGAAGCCGTACAAGAACATCTTCCCCACCACAGTGAAACCTTAGGCGTTTTACGGTTCTGTTGAGCGTTGAGCGTGGTGCTAGCACCATGATACATGACATATTACAGGCATTTGTTTCTCGAGTGAAAAAGGAGCGAGGGGATTCCTTTTGTCAAGGGTTATGAGCCCAAACTAGCGGCTCTTAGCTGCGCCATGGATCGAGCAAGATCACTCCCTCCGGTCAATCCTTTCTGGTCTGAAAGGGTGCAACAGGAGGTTTGGTTGCAACACCATAGACCCGAAGATCTCCCGGTGCCACATGATGATGGCGACCTCGAGGAAGACGGGCTCACTGGTGGCGCAGGGAAGGGTCGAGGCTTATCGACTGGAGGGCGGGCTTTTGCCACTCCACCCAGCCACCAGACGCCTGAAGGAAGAGGTGGGCAAGGCGCTGGAAAGAGATCGAAGGGCAGGATGTCGTCAGGGGACATGGCTGGTGAGCCTGTTCCTGGTCCGTGCAAGTCTATGGGTCCTATGCCCCCTGAACATGTTCAAGCCAAGCCTAGGCGGGGTCCTGAGTCTGAAGGGAACCTGCAGCGAGCTCTGGAAGCGGAAATGGTCACTTTCCTTAGGGAGCAGAATGATCATCTGCGCCTGGAACTAGAGGAAATGAAGAAGAAGCTAGCGGGTGGGACTTCGTCGTCGGCACCTTCGGCACCATCGTCTTGGGAGGTTGCGGATGGGATGGGTGCGCATCAACCGGGGGACGAAGAGATGGGCAGTCGGTTGCGGGCTGGAGGAGTTTCAGCTGATGACAAACGGCCCTTGTTGAAGAACCCAGTTGATGGTCCTCATACACCACGGGGGGAAGTCCTACAACTAGAAGGGTGCGTTCGGAGCGGCCAGCGGTTCGCTATACGCCCAACGGCACTCAAGTTCCTGCATGATGGGCAACCACCTCAACTGCCGGAAGTGCCGTTGCCACCTTTTGGACCTCCCACCTCATGCAACTCGACTGAAATTAGTTTTCTTCAGGGGTATGAGACCTTGGATGAACTTCGCCGTCGACGAGGCGACCAACACTGGCCGCCACTTGGCGTGCGAGAAGGGAAGCTTTGCTGTTTCCAGAACCTTCATTCCAAGGTAGAGGCATAGTGGGCGGTTGACCACCCTCATCCCGCCAGCGACCATAGCCACCATCCCGATTGCAGTCGGGCACGGCCCCACTAGAACCCACGAAATCCCTTGCAGGCTCAAACACTCTGTACGTGGTTGAAGGATGACATACACCGTCAGGATCAGGGGGACATACTTTATCACGTTCATGATCAACCGGAGCACCCGCGCTAACACCAGCATAGCCATCACCAAACAGCTCTTGGAGGTCATGTCCCCGTAGGCCTACTGTGCCCAAATCCTGTGGAGGTGGTGGATGGACATCCTGAGAGCCTGAGAGCATGCAGCCACGCGTCCAGGACCCTGCGAAGCTTCCTGCATCCGCTCCATGGAGATTCTCAGTGCCTCCACCTCCTTTTCAAGCCGAGTTGCGCGATCATCACGAGGCGCGAACCCATTCTTTTGCGGCTCGAAAGCCTTCTGAATATTCAGAGTCTTGGAGATGAAAAGTCTTGTTTGGGGACTTGTTTGGGGGTCATGGGGTTTATGCCCTCTCCTCGCACGTCGCCCACTCAGGCTCTCAGGCTCGACGCTCATCGATCCAACCTCAGGCGCAGTGGCGCAGATCGCAATTGGGTTGGAGTTCATGGCTTCTAGGGCGGAGGCCATTGCAATGTAGGTTGAAGGCCATCGCTTGGAGGCCACCCCTTCTAGGGTGGAGGCCATCCCTTTTAGGTGTGAGGCCATTGCAAGAAGCCACCGCTCCTGGGTTGGAGGCCATCGCTTCTGTAGGGTAGAGGCCATCGCAACTAGGTTGGGGGCCTTCGCTAGAAACTTGAGAAGTGCAGCCATGCGCAGAGAAACCAGTTTCTTGGAACCGGGCGGTTCAGTGCATTCCAATGCAGTATACCACCTAGCAGGTTGACAGGGATCATGGCGATCGTTGAGCCTAACTCAGCTTGGAAGTCGGTTCGCCCCTCGCATCAACGAGTCTTTTTGATATACATATATACATATGTGTATAGGTAGATATTTTCCTATATATATATATATTCATATGCGTATGCCTTAAAGAGTTCTCTCTGTAAATTATAGGGAGAGTGGGATCCCATGATTTCTCAAGAAGTGTTTGGATGGGTGGTTTTCTCTCCTGTCCACCAGTTCGTCTCGCCAAAAAACAATGGTGACCCAGGACCAGGACGCATTTGGTGGAACGAGCAGATTGTGGCAACTTGCTTTCTAGCCAAAAAAGTTTTCAATGGTTTTAAATAGGGGGTAGATTGGGTAGACGTTCACTAAACGTCTATTTCCTGTGGGGTCCTCCTGTTACTACAGGACAATGTCGCGGACCGCATGCTGCGATCGTTCCCAGAGCGTGCTATGTCTATCATCGTCAGCGGTGATTGGAGGGGAGGCGACTTAGTGCAAGTCAAATCCGAAATTCACCGCCCGACATTCAAGGCAGGATAGGGGAAAGGGAAGGTGGTTTTTCTATGAATTAAACGTGGGGGGTACAACAAGGCCAAATCACTTGGAAAGGTTTTAGCGCTAAATTAGTTGAACAGTCTTACAAGAAGTCTTTGGATCTAGACCAGCGCAGGAGATTGCAAGCAATTATGTGTACGTGCGGCCAGCGGTTGAGGAGTTCCCAACATGTGTACCGGGCTCTGTGTTTTTGACCGATGTCTGGCTGATGCTTGACGAGATGGCAAGAAGTTACAGGCCGGCCGCGAGGCTAGCAGGCTGAAACGGCTTGTGGGTGCTTTGCGCTACCTCTACAGGAACAGTGCCTTGGTTGATTGTGAGACTACGCTCATGTATCGTGTTTTTAATGATGGCTTTCCAGGCCCCATCAGGCCCCCAAGAAGTGGTTGGTGTCCATGGTCGCTGGTCACAGGCGCGCGCAGCTACGACCCGCGTGTTGATGAGCTTAAGAGCTTTCTTCGGCCATCTCCAGTTGCGCAGGCTTTTGGACATAGAGTCAGACCATTTTGTGCGTGTGTGTTTTTTCCTTTTAATGTGCGTTGAAACTTTGAGTGTTTGGATTGGTCTGCTCAACCGGGCACGTCATCCTGAGGCTCGTCGCGATCGACTGGAGAGGCGAGTGCTGCCAGAGGAAGACGAAGAAGAGGCGCGGCGCCTGAAAGAATTTGGCGATAAGGTTTAAGCAAGTTGATGGCGTTCAAAAACTGTGATTGCTTTGCGTTTGTAGCCCGGTGGGTTGAAGGCCATGCCCATTGAAGACGCTGGAGCTCGGCGCGAGGTTGAGGACATGGACCCGCACCCGGATGATGCAACTACCCTTGTGCTGGGTGAGGGTGTTGATGACCCTATGGAGAGTGACTCCGGGGAAGACAGTGAGGATGGGCCTATGAGGGACGAGCCTATCGGGGCAGCTGCTGTGGGGCCTGATGCCAAAAGTGCATCAGAGGCGCTCAAAGTTTGGTTCTTAAAGCTTTTGCGACATAGGCCATGAACAATAGGCGACCCTGTGGAAATGGAAAGAGTTCCATCGTTTTTGTTGTCTTTGAACAGCTTTGTGTTGAATTTCTAGAAAGGGGATCCCTTGCAGGAAGAGTCGACTGCTGAGTCAAGTGGAGATGAGTCAGCTGACTCGCCTGCGGTACCTGCTGGCTCTGATGGTCATGGTCTTCATGGTACATTGTCTGAAGATGAGTCTTCTGATTCGCCTGCTGTTCCTGCGGGCTCTGATGGGCATGGTCTTGGTGGAGGCGTGGCCACAGACTCCGAGTCCAGTGATGCTGGTGCGCTGGGCCATTATGTGGATGGGGATGAATCTTGGTTGGGGCTGAAAAGTTTTTACCACAGGAACTGTTTCTTGAATTTTAGAGTTGGCTAGATAGAAATGGAAAATAGGGGATTGGTCCTCTCAACATGTCTAAGGAAGATACCCTTCAAGCTGCTTTGGGTTTGATGGGAATCCACAACCCCAAGTCCGTCGCAGCCCCTTCGCTTAAGACTTCCAAGACGCCTCCTATTCATCCGCCCAACTGGTTTGGACCTGTTGTTCAAGAACTTCTTGGGAGCGAGCCCCCCCTGGTCGACTCTAAGATGTTTAGTTATGTTCAACTTCAATTGCATTTTGCCTTCTACATCCATCCTGAAATTTCCTTCGCACCAATCCTAGGACACCCTGGGTGAGAGCCCAAGCAAGACCTCTGAGAAGGCCAAGAAGGTTAAGAAACCCATGAACAAGGGCAACTCGAAGAACCAAAGGGCATCCTTTCGCCGTGGACATGGACATGGTGGCAAGAAGGCAGAGAAAGAGGCGGGGCTTTGTGGGCGACCCCAACAAAAACTCTCCTCACATGTCATCCTCTATTGTTCTGGCACACGCAAAGCAAATGAATGGATCTTCACAAAAACACACTCCAAAAGAGGGCTATGTTTTCTGCCATGTTCAACCGCGATAGGAAATCCACCGAAGAATGTCACAGGTGGAGATGACGCCCGAGACCCACCCTGACATGTTCTATGGCGAGTACTGCCTTGCGGAGCTTCCAAACCAGGCAAGGCCTGCGAAGGACCGCGTGCGCAAGGGCAAGCACAGCTACACCGTCTACCGTGGCAAAGGTCAGATCGAGGTGTTGCTGAGGACTCGCGCATTCTTTGTCAGGGGGCCAAACCAGGGCCAGGTTTCCTGGTTGAAGAATGGTGGTATCAAGTGCCTGGATTTGTCTTTCAAAAGGCTGTTCTATTTCACGCTATTTCCCATGGTCGAGTCAAACCTGGAAACTGTTCTAGTCTACTCGAGTCAAGGTCAGTCAATTTAAAGGTTTGCTTCCAGTCTGCCAACTAGTTGAGCTTCAGGTCAGCGTGGATCATGGCCTGCACTCGAGCTGGCATTTTGCCATAAGGGCCTTCATTTTGTTGTCGGTATATCATTTTTGCTTGGGGCCTTAGGTTCATACAGTGGCTCCAGCATATGATGGGGGGGTAGTGATGCAAAGCATCACAGGAAAGTTCTTAGGGGGTGAAGGTGAAATCACCGTTGAGCGCCCCATCCGAACAAGGCGTTTGCTCATGTTTCGCAATGCAGCCCAATGGGTTGTATCTTTTGAGAGCTCTTACCACTGCAAGCAACTATGTTTTGCATAGTGTTTTGTTCAAACAAAAGCCAGAGAGACTCTAAAGTCCCCTCAGTGATGGGAAAGCCTTCCATCAAGCGGAGTGCCTTGAAGATGGCAAAGCGGCAGCCTCGTGCCATTCAGCCTGATGACGCAGCTGGCTTGGGGTACAAGGAGACCAAACACCGGTGCATCATTGCGGGTTTACGCATGATGAAGGCCCCAGCTGTCCCTGGGATATATGCCATATAACTCTGAAACGAAAGGAAACATGTGCTGCATGGTAATTTAAAGTGTTCAATTCCTTCAGGCCAGTCACCAGAAACCAATTAAGAAAGGATCCAACCAAGAGTGGGTGTGTTCCCTGAGTTTCAAAGTTTGGAACCCGCTTGCTGCAAAAACGAGGTCCTGGCTGTGATCATCAACATGATCTTCGCTCTGCCCTACCTGCGACACAGCAAAGCCGACGAGCTCGATCACTTGGAGCTGTTCGCTGGCGATATGTCTGTGACTCGCGGTGAGCTCCAGGAGCTGGTTTGAAGAACAACCCAACCCTAGGTTCATGTTCTGCCAAATGGTTTTTCCCCTGCGAAGGCCGGTTGCAATCTTTAGCCTTGGATATCAGATACAACGAAAGCATGAATCTAGCGACCCCAGAAGGCTTTATCAGTGCATTGTACCAAGCAACCGGTTGCGCCCTGGCAGTGGCTCCCTTGCTGCCCCTGTATGTTCGACGTATGTGTTTGTGACCCTCAGCTGTACATATAGCCAAAGCTTTAGTGTCCTCTTTGTTGGTTAGTTTCTATTTCTCGAAACGGCGCCCATCAAGTGTGGTTAAAATGAAACACAAGCAACCCCCTGTTTTTCTTCGAGTTTTCGGAGGTCGCTTGTGTGCGCTCCCAACCTCTCTTGCAACCAAAGTGGGTTGATCTCCCGCAGCTTGATACCAGGTCTAGAGGCTCTACAAAGCGCTCAGCATCAAGACCGCTTGGCCAGGAAAACTATCCATCTGTTGAAGCTCGCCTTTACTTAAGAACTTCAAAGGCAAGTCATTCCTTTCTGAAGGGTCATGGTAAGGAAAGCCCCACTATACACAAAGGACGCCCTCTTTCTAGCACATGTGGATGTAAAATCTGGAACAAGAATTCTGGGTGTGCAAACGCATGATCGCTTGGAACCCACCCAGGCTCTCGGCAATGTGCTCTGCGCTAGAACCCTTTTGGTTTTTGCAGCTACTTTGGGCTGCTGGACACTTCTGGAGCAGCCCCAGAACAGTTTGATGGAATGCCACCCAGCGTTCCAACAACACCTAGCCATGGTCAAGACAGTAAGGGCCACGATGAACATGGGCGACTATGGCGGACCGTCGGCTAAACCAACGTGGTTGTATTCTTCGGAGCAGTGCATTGACCAGTTACACAAGTTCCGTCCTCGCTACATTCCGGAGCAACAAAAGATTGAGCTTGTAGAACACTACATCGACAAATCGGGGAAGCCCAGGATCAAGGGAGGAGCTCTACTCAAGAGCTCCCAATCTTATCCCCCCCGTTTCCCAGATCTGTTGGTAAAGCGCTTGTTCTTCAGTCTCTTCTGGGCGACCCTAAATTCCCTCCCTCCCCAAACGATTGGTTTGGATGTTACCACTCTGGATTTCTTCATTTGAACCCTAGGTTTGGGGTGGCTTTAGCCAAGCTCAGATCCGCCCATGAGAAAGCCATGAAACAGAAAGCACGAACCCTGATCAAGACGGCTGTACAGAAGTTTAGGGCAATCCCAAGGAGTGTCAGGCCAATCCAAAATGGCCAAACTGGGCTAACTTGCAGCCTATTTTTGATGCCTTGGCTTGAGGCAAGTAAAAATACCTCATGACCTCAGCCCTTTGCCAAATTAACAAACCGGTGCCAACGGGTGTAGCCTGTTGGGATTCTCGCACAAGAACATGGGAAAAAATCATCGGCCACATTGGGTGGGTGGTTTTCCAAGGTCCAAGTGCCCTGAACAGCCCAGCTCGGCGACAGCCTCCTTAATTGCGCGAAGAGCCCCGGCCAGGTCACCAGCTGGTCCTGGAGTGGTGAGAGATTGGGTCCACACCAGTTGGTGGGGAGTGGGTGATGGAGGCTGCCCAACTGCAGAGCAAAGTCTGCGTTCAATCAAGTCATGTTCAAGAACCGCAAAAACCAAAGAACTTGGGATGGGGGAGCATGGAGGTATATAACAAAAAGATATATATATATATATATGGGTGGGGGGGTTGCTGCAAACCGCGGCGCCGGATGCCTCCATTGGTCATCAAGCACATACTCAAAGGCGCCGTCCGCTTCTCTAGTGAAGAGGAAGGTCATGAACCAAACGTGAAGATTCTGGAAGTTTTTTGAACTAAGTCAGCCGCGTCTGGTTAAGAAGTCAGCCACCCATGGTGCAGAAATGCCGCGTATGGTATCTTCCCCCAAAACCATAGTACGCCAGACTTGCTAAGTAGTCTCACATCCTCTCTTTTGGACTTTGATCGATTGTCAAACCAACCACGTCGTTCTGCAGAGCACGTCGTTCTGTCCTCTCAGCGATCTGCCGGCCTCAGCAGCGCTGGCTTTGCGTCAGTGTGTATTGGTTTTGGGTGGTTCGTCATGGCTACCAGCAAGGTAAAGAAGGACAACAAGGTCAAGAAAAAGCAGGCGAAGCAGAAGGCATCACCGAAGTCTGAGGCTGAGAAGAAGAAGGAGAAGAAGAACCCGAAGGCAGAAGCAGCAGCCAAAGCCAAGAACAACAAGAAGACAAAAGAGAAAGCGGATGCTTTGACGAGGAAGGCAAAAGAAAAGGAAGCGAAGGAGAAGGCGGCGAAGGAGAAGGCATGCAAGGAGAAGGCAGAAAAGGAGGAAGCAGCAAAGGAGAAGAAACGTGCAGCAAAGGCAAAAGAAGCTAAGGAGAAAGCGCAGGCGAAAGAAGAGAGAAAGGAGAAAGAAGCAAAAGAGGATAAGGCATTCCAAGAATAGTTAGGTAAAGTGATAAAATATGTTGGGTCTAATCCATAGTAGTTCAAACACATCTTCCTAACATTTTCAAAAACACCATTCAGGAAATATACATCAGTCATCAAATACAAATCATGATATTCACCAAGGTTTTTAATTCTAAAATGTTTCCATACAATATTTGTTCTGGTGTAGTCTTTGTCATTTATGTCTTCTTCATATAGTTTACTGTAAAAAAAATTTCGTTCTTTGGTAGTTCTGTTTCATCGAATTTCTCCCATGAGTTCATGTAGTCATAGGGATATACACTCTTATCAGTCAGCAATTCAAGTCAGTTTTGGATTTAATATATGGGTTGGTGCTTGTATATCTGAAACGAGTTTCCCAATCTTTAGTCTTTTGATTTCCTTCATATTTGTTTAATCGAACTAACTTATTATATGAGGCAGTTAAGAAAGCGAAGCTGTCTTTAAACTGACAAGCGCCAAATGAAAAGGTTATGAACTTTCCACTGTTTTGTGCTATTACATCTATTCTTTTGCTTTGGTTTAGTTCTATGTTAGTTCATTTGCTTTTGCTATGATTAAGTCAGCGTTTTTTGATCATGAAAGAAAATAGGGATTAAAATACCTAAATGAATAGTCCAAATTACATTTTACACGCGCTGCGCCTCTGTATTTGCCTGTGAAGTGGCAGTGGTCGCGAACCTTTTCATCGTCAGGTTCAAATTTCTTACCGCAAATGGAGCAATGAGACGACAATTAAAATTGTGAATTGGGGAGAGGCTACGAAATATGGTTTTCAACAATTTTTATGATTTATTTATGAAACATTTACGAAACGCATTTATGAACGAACAATTTTTGGCTTTTACTTTATGAAAAATTTATGAAACTATTTTCTAATTTCTTGATGTGCTCAACAAATCTTAAAATTTTCATAAAATCATAAAAATTTTCTTTAAAATCGTAAAATATTCATCAATTTCTATTGAAAATTTCATCAAATTTATGATTTTTGTGATTTTTAACGATTCTCGACAAATCGTAAAAAATCAATATAAAATCACAAAGTTTTTGAAAAATCTGAAAATATGATTATTTTATGAAACATTCTTGAATATTTTATGGTTTTTGTAAATGAAAGTTTTATGAATTATCCATAAAAATATAAAGTCATAAGAAGTCAATCAAACATGGATCTCCAAAAATTGAGGACCAATTAGTTTTCATCAAATTATCATAAAAATCATAAAAAAGAATCAACTAAACAAGCCTCTGGCTGTCTTCCTGACTCTCAAAATAGAAACTAATTTTTGTTCGTTCGTCATTTCATCCATCGGTTTAAAACATTCATTTTTCAATTATATCTTTCTTAATTTCAGTCAGTTTTTCTACAAACTGTTTCATACAGTCCTCACCTCTGTACAAATACGGTTGGCATGTATTATCAATCCTGCTTACTACATTTAGCATATAACCACATGGTGTATGTTCCTGATATGTGCCTTTTGTACCATTTTTAGAGTTAATCGTTAGACATTCAAAATCACCATAGGTTACAAAAGGACAAGGCAATTTAGTATTATGCTTTTCAAATTCTATATAAGTGTCTTTAGCAGGCATCTTTGTTTGTTGTCCTTCTGATGCCACACATCCATTTTCAAGATGTTTCCTTTATACCTTTTCTGATTGAAAGGGATTTAAACAATGGTGGCAGTAAAACGTTTTATTTGTGTTGCTACTGCTTTGACAGTTTAATAATCTACATTTATTTTTAACTAATACATAGCGATAAATTTATATCTTCATCGTCGATTTTTGTAAATCAATTTCGTTTTTAGCATTTCTATTTTTAGTGCCTCTATGCACTATAATCTTAGTACCATTTAAGCAGTTATCGGTTTCAAAAACATTTATTGAAACTGATTTTTTGTTCTCTTCAAATTTGTCAATGTCCCTATTGCCAGTTCGAAAATGTACACCATCCCACTTCAAAATATCATCTTTCAGTTTATTATAGTGGAACATTTCCTCTAGGTGATGTTTGCTTATTTTGTCATAGACTTTGGATTGAATACAGCCTTTGAAGCATTTTTGGTCTTGATTTTTAATGTTGATACATGCACTTTTTGTTTTTATCCATGCTAGTAATTCTATGCATCTCCCTGCTCTTGTTGGGTCATATTTGTCATAGTGAATAGTTATTGATACAATGCTTTTAAATGAGCCACAGTCAAAATCATAGCGTTAAGGTTTTATATAAAACGGATCTTTTTTGATGAGATCTCGCAGAATCTTGCACATTCCTGGGAAAACGAAGCCGGAAACCCAAAAACGAAGCCTCTTGGTGCGTGTGCATCTTTCTTTGAGAAGTACTGGGCTCAAACTGACTACTCAGTGAAGACGAAGCTGTGTCTCACAGTTTGGTCGGAGTTTCGATGGACAAGTGGTGGTTCTGATTATGTTCTCTCAGCGCAAGAGCCTGGCAAGAAAGGACGTGGTCATGAGAGGGACATTTTTGAGCCTGAAGCGGGAGCTGGAAGAGTCGGATCTGACCAGCGTCGCTGACATGAAGGCACATGTTAAGAGAAGAAGGCCAGTAGCCAGACCGCTGGTGAAAGCCATCACTTCCTCAAAAGGATTTTGAATGCTTATGTGCCAGGGATGAGGCCAGGCTTGCTAAGCGCCTAGCCAAAAAACGCCGCGTGCGCAAGCTTGCAAAAGAACAAGACGCAAGCAGCGACATCTGCTTGTGAGAGAAAAGCTGCGCTGTGGTGAGCAACAGAGCATAGTGGCCTAACTGGTGAGATTCCTTGGAAAACGAAGCCGGAATCCAAAAAACGAAGCCTCAGTAGAAACGATCAATTTTTTTAACGTTCATTTTGCCGGCCGCTCAAATCTTAAATTTGATGTTGAACCTTCTAAGTTTTGTATTTGTAATCGGACTTGAATAACACTATCTTCTAATGCTTGTGTCAGTTCACCCTCATTCATTTCCTCCATCATCATATTCAGGTTCTTCAAAAAATCACTCCGTTCTTATGTTAAGTTTCATGCTTCTTTTATTTCTGAAAAAGTCTGGTAGTCTCTGTTTTTGGCGCGCAATCATTTCTAATCCCCGTTCTCCTTGAACGTGTTTATTTTCTAAAACTATTGAATTAGCGTATCTTCTAAATGCTGGTTGAATATCTCTGACCCTGAATCTATTTCTTATTGCGTATTTGGTTATTAATTGCCTAACCCTTTCTCTATTTACAACATCCGTTGCCTTTTTCATAGTATAACTTCTGAATTCATTAGTTTTCTTTACTGACAATAATTTCTTTGCTACAACATTGAATATGGGTTTGTCTTTTTTGTATCTGAATTTCTTATCATCTACTATTATTGACTTTAATTCCTTTCGTCCTTTTTTGGATATTTCTGCCTTTTTAGTATTCAATAGAGAGTCTATACTTTTTTCATCATGATCATATAATAGTTTATCTATTATTTTAGTCTTTGAATATATACTTAAAGAATAGTTTTCAGGTATTTTAGTAGGATGGATTGTATAACGGATTTACCTGTTGATGTGTTGAGTGAAATTGTTTCTTATAGAGAAAATACAGCATAGTGAAGCATTGAAGAGAATACAAAACAAATATAACATATCAAGACTTGGTCCGAAAATAGACAGAAAGATAAGGCAAAGAATCAAAAAGTGTATAATGGAGTATTGTATTCTGAGAGAGGGAGTGCAGGGAGTGCCAAAACACTATCCTAACTCTATCAAATCGTTAGATGAGTTCGGTGTTGAGAACTGTAGAATGGTTCTTATTGAAGAATGCCCATGCCAAAACAGAAAGCAACTCGAAAATAAAGAATGTTAATATATTGAAAATGATAAGAGCCGTCTTAACAGATGTATTGTTGGTCGGACTTGAATGGAATATTACGATGCCACAAGAGAGCATCACCTTCAACAGTAACAAGATATTAGGATAGAGAATACTTAAAAATACAAAGAAAAACAAAAAGCATCATGAGAACAAGAAAAATAGAATACAAGAAAAAACGAAGCACGACAAAAATGTGGAGAAATATTGCGAGGAATTCACAGTATAGAGAAG
>CAXAMN010023491.1:0-16619 GCA_963970005.1 Durusdinium trenchii
TGGACTGTCCTGGCGCAGTGGTGGTCATCAAGCCAAAAAAGAGTTGGGACAACTCAAATGGGTTCAATTCCCAAAACTGAGTTGTTCTCAAGCTAGGCCGTCCATCTAATGTCTGTTCCAAGTTTCTTTTCAACAAACACCATTTGTTGGAATGCGATTAGATATAGAAGTAGGTGCCACAAGGATTGTTCGTGCACGTCCAAAACGGATGAAACGCACAAAACGAGAAGTGTACACTTGACAGCCGCTTTTAAGCTCGAAAATAGGAGCGTTGAACCTTGCAGGTTATGAGCCCAAGGTCGAAGGTGTAAGACCCGGCTTGAGGAGGTGGATCGCCGGGCAGCCCTGCGCACGAGCCGCCATGATGGCGAGGCGCCGCCGGCAAGCTCCAGGCGAAGGTGGAGAAGAAGACCCTGACGATCAGGGAGGACTTCATCTACAAGAGCGGCAGCTAGAAGAGGAGCAGCTGGCGTTGGAAGATGGTGAAGAAGAGGGGGAAGAGAAGATGGAAGGTCCGAAAGGACCGCCGACCACGTTGACGCCGATGACCCCGCTCTTCACACCAGAGCAGCTGAAGGGACTTCATGAAGTGCAGAGCCAAGCTCCTCACTTGTATGCTCAAGTCCCGAGGCAGAGCATTTGGCAGCCTGGTCTTGGGAACAGGTCGCCAGAGGAGGTGAAGCAAGAGAGACCCACGTTCCTGCCGAAAGAAGAAGGTCCGGTGGGAGTGCTTCCACAGACGAGCACGACGACGGGGACACCATCACCGGCACTGGTGGGCGATCATGTACCAGATGACCAACGACGTGGACGACCAAGAGAACCACGGGTACCTGAAGTACAAGAGCCTGAAAGTGACAGCGATGGGCAACAACATCCCCAACCTAGAGAACAATCGGTGGCTCAGATCCAAGGGAACGGACCGGGAGGAAGAGGTCTACATGTTCCAAGAGGCTTTGGACAAACTGGCCCACCTGGGTACATCATGCCCCATGAAGAGAGGAGGGGACCTATGCCGCATCAAGGAGGATGGCAAGTTCAGCTGCATCCTTATGGCCCTGGTCCGCCGAATCCACAGGAGATGATGACTATGTTGGCGATGTTGAAGCAGGAGAATCAGCAACTGCAGATTCAGCAGGCAGAGCTCATGGACGCCATGAAGTACCAGAGGGCGAGCCTGGAAGCCAAGGTCCATGACCTACAACGTGAGCTGGAGCAGCAGGCCTTCAGAACGCCAGAAAGCGATGAGCCTGTGAAGCGTCAGCTGGAATTGACGGTCGACGAACCTCTGAGAGAGACGGATTTGGAGGTGGAAAGACGCGACTGTATGAGTTGACTCCCATGCAACAGTTCGAGCAGCTCCAATCCTTGATGGGGACGGTCACTCCGGCGCCAGCAAAGCGAGGTGGTCGGGGGCAAGGACAACGAGAGAGGTCGAGATCTCAAGGTCCGAGAACTGCACGTCAGGGAGGAGGTCAACCTGAGGGCTTGGTGGCATCTCGGGCGAAGGGCTTCGAACCGGAAGGGAGACAAGGGACCGGGAAAGGTGTGGGTCAGCCAAAGAAGAAAGCCACAGCCGAGCAGCCTGGTCGATCTTCAACTGCCAATGTTCGGGAAGAACGATCGAGAGAAGGCAGTGGTGGCATGGCTGATGCGATGTCCATGCTGATCACCTACCTGGTCGACAAGGACAAGAAGCAAGAAGGACCTGAGTCGGTCAAGCCGGGAACGGCCACACTTCCGGTCCTGGCAGAGCCATCCGATACGGCTCCCATCGACCTCGCTGACTGGCTCACGATGGTGGAACCAGCAATGACAGATCTTAGTGACTCGTCGGGCGAGTGGTGGGAGTTGGTGGTGAGCGAAGCAAAGGCCTGGTACAAGCAGTACATCAAGCTTCGCCCAATCCAGAGGGCCTCATCCAAGATCGAGCCGTCTGCTGAGTTGCAAAAGCCAAAGTGGGCTCGAGTGGAGAAGAGGGCCATCAGCATGCTGCTGTCTTCAGTTCCCACGACAGTGAAGGAGGAACTGGTAGCAACGAGGACTTTGTCACCGCTGGGGCTAGTGAGCAAACTCATGGTCCTCTATCAACCAGGGGGTGCTCATGAACGCACCATCATCCTGCGGCAACTTGAAGATCCGCCAGAAGCAGGGTCGCCAAGCGAAGCCTGTATGGGACTCCGACGCTGGATGCGCTGGCTCAGGAGGGCCACCGACATTGGCCTGAACCTTCCTGATGCGATCATCCTCATGAAGGGCATCAACAAACTTAGCAAGCGGATCCTCACTCAACAACCGGATCTGCAATTCAGATGTGCCTTGGTCAAGAACACCTTGCAGCTTGATACCATCCCCAATGAGGAGACTGTTCGGACGTACGCTGAGCATTTACTCGCAGAACTTGAACAGCTCATGCATCGAGTCCGACCGTCGTCGAGTACCACGAGGCCTGGAAATCAGGGAGGTGGACCATTGGCAGTAAAGGCTCTCCAAGGGGAGGACAAGGACAAGAAGGGAGATTCGCCAACGACTTCAGCAAAGGGTCCCTGCCGATACTTCCTCACCGAGTCTGGATGTCGAAGGGGACAGTCGTGCAAATGGGCACATCAACTGGAGACTGGTGATAAACAGAACCAGGAGAGGAGGTGCTTCACGTGCGGAGCTACACAACATCTAGCTCGAGAGTGCCCGAGGAAAGAAACGGCGAAGAAAGGAGAGGGACCTCCATCTGGCCAGAAACCGAGGCTTCAGAAGCTGTTGGACAAGACTGGTGGTGGTGGAAATGGGACCTCGCAAAGTGAGTCTGGGGCCTCGATGTCTCCTCAAGCGGCATCCTCGCAGTCGGTGACCTCGGAAGCGGTGTCGGATACCACGACAAGAGCAGCGGACCCACTCAAGAACGTGCTTGTGATGAGGCGCACAAGTTGCTCAAGGGCGTGAACCTCGAAGAAGAAGGGCAAGATCGTGCAACAGACCTTGGTGCGACGTTGAAGAAGCTGAACCAAGCATGGGAAAAGGGTGGCCCAGGGCTTCGGGCAGTCAAGATCGCTCGAGTTCAACAGGGTCGAGAAGGACATGCTGGATTCTGGGGCCACGCGTGCTCTGAGGCCCAAACTCCGAGGGGAAGACCTTCAGAGATACCGCCAAGTAAGGGTGACGTTGGCTGCTGGAGGAGCACAAGATATCCGAATGACAGAGGGGGAGACGTTAACAGTGAGAATGTGGAGCCGATCGTCCCGGCAGGAAGGCTCGTTCGCGACTTGGGATGTCGAATCGAATGGGTGGGGGAAGCTTGCACTTTGGAGCACCCAGTCAAGGGCAACATTGACCTCAAATTTGAAGCGGGATGCCCTCAAATGGACCATGATGTCGCGTTGGACCTCATCAGGGAGCTAGAGGAATCTCGGTCGAGGACGGCGTTGAGATGCTACCGGTTGGGGAGACCCACAATGACGTCGACTGGCTGGACCGGGTTGTGGCAGATTGTCCGATCTTTGACAAGGTCCCGATACGAATCAAGGATCGCTTGGTGGACACTCCAGCGAGGAATCTTGATGTCCTTGGAGCCAATCGACGCATCCGCAAGCGCTGGAGAAATGAGGGAGTGGTGGTTCATCTCTATGCTGGGAAGAATGAGGGCTACGACCTCACAAGGGCGCTCAAGGAGGCTGGTGGAGACACTACGAGGTTGTTGGAGGTGGACATCCTTCGAACCCAAAGTCATGACATGTCAAAGGACGATGCGATGTATGCAGCACTGCTACGGATTGCTATGTTGGGTTGGATTGATGCGGTGATTGGTGGACCCAACTGCAGAACCCGCAGTGAGCTACGCCACCATCCGGTCACGGGATTGCCAGGGCCATCAAGATCCTTGGGAAGACCCTGGGGCTTGGACGAGTTGGACGAAGTGGAGAGGGCAAAGTGCCACTTAGACGATGTGCTGTTGCTGCGCATGGTGACGCTCTATGTGGTGGCCAAGCTGGGTCGAGATGCACGATTGTCCCAGGAGAAGAATTCCGCGTTGCTGCCGACGGTCAGGTTCTTGATGGAGCAGCCTGCAGCACCTCAGCACATGCCGGAAGTGGTATCCTTCTGGAGAACTGAGGAATGGAGGATCATGAAGGAGCACCTCAACTTGGACATGGTGACCTTCAACCAAGGCGCCTATGGGGGTATGGCGGTGAAGCCTACATCATTGGCTCTCAACATGGAGTTCATGGTTCCCGAGGATCGGGGCCCGCCCAAGGCCTTCCTGAAGACCAAGTATGAGGTGTCGAGTTCAGAACTGGCGTCGATGGGCTCCTGGAATGATGCGAGAGATTGCTCGAAGCATCACAGTCAACATCCAGAAGAGGCGGGTGACGATGAAGGCCTTGTCATGGCAGGAGCACTTGGCGCAGGGACATGTGCCGTTCCGCAAAGACTGCGCTGTCTGTCAGAGAGCGGCCGCACGGGATCGACCACATCGAGCTCAAGGAATCGCAGCACCGTGTGTGCTATCGCTGGACCTGACGGGACCATTTGTGCTTGGCCATGACATTGATGGCGACCTGAAGAAGTACCTCCTGGTTGGAGCATACACAGGGCCGGTCATGGAGGAGGCCCCATGGGACGAGGTTGAACAGCTTGAAGTGCCCCCCAGACAAGGACTGGCCGACACTCGAGGAGGAAGAGGCTCTTCGGGAGGTGGAGTATGACCTGGCCCAGGATCTGGAGGCTCATGGTGAAGAGATGTCCTACAGACCTACGTCTGATGAGGGCGAAGATCTGGAGATGGGCGAGCCGGAGGAGGATGAACGGCAGGGCGAAGGAGACGGTGATCGGTTAGAGCCGCTACCTGATCTAGGACCCCGTGATCCAGAACCACATTCGGTGCCGCTCCCAAAGACTCCAGAGGAAATCGATGAGCACCAGAAGGCCTACGAGATGATCACAATGTCTTGTCATGCGCTGCGGCCTCTTTATGTGTTGAGGCCACCAGGATATCTGGAAGCTAAATGGAACTTGCTGGAAACTAATTCTAAATATGTAGTAGCTATTTCTAGAAAGTAGCTCCAAAATCTGTGCTGCACACCATTCCTGGAAAGAAGCACCAAGAGAAGCACCGCTGCACCACACTGACAATCCCCTGTTTTTTGCTCTTGGTGTCGAGTCTTGCGTCAAGTCACGTTCTCATTGCACACTAGTACTGCGCAACCCAGGGCAGCAAAGCAATGACATGTTTTACCTTGACATCCCTCCATCTCAATGGCCCAAAAGGCCCAAATGCCATCAATCTCGATTGGTCCATTCTGCCAATCAGTGGAAAAAGAAAATGAATCTACTTTCCAGCCGCCTTTGCCTTTGTAGCGGCAGCTTTGGGGTTCTTGCGCTGCTTCTTTGGCGCCGCCTCACTCTTCCTAAGTTGTTGAAGTGAGCTAAGCTTGCCCCCCTCCTCCCTCCACAAACACCCAACCCACATCACCAAAATGAGTTCAATTACACCTTTGTCACCTTCGTGTTGAAACACTGTTCCACAGCTACTAGCCCATGAACTTACTTCATTGAATGTTTCAATGCAAATTAAACTGCTGCTGATAAAATTGTAGGCTGGGGTACGCAGAAGCTGTGGATTCACCAGGCGTGCTCTGTGACTTGAGCATCTCATCAATCTTGGAGACCATGTTCGGCTTCAAGTCGTTCTTTGTCATGCCAAACTGCTTAGCCAGCAAGACACATACTTTCCGAAAGGATGCCAACTTGTCTGGGTAGGAGTCAGGGTTCATCAGCAGCTCGCCAGTCGTGAGGCAGCTGCAGACATTGGCGATCGTCACTCGACATTCCTTCAAGCAGTGAAAACACATGACAATCTTGGTTCCGAGCTGAACCACTGAAATGAGAACTGTCACAACCCCAGGATCAGACTACGTTGCTCCCTGAAATTGCCCCCCAAACAGCTACCCTATGACCCTATACAGTCACAGTCAGTAGAGTGTATACAGACAGTATATAATTTAATGTAAAATGTCAAAATGTCACAAATGACAAAACCAATTATACCGAATTCACTGAATACTATTAATCATACCGCTGTTCCTTTTCTGTTCAGGCTGTCTTGTTTACTTAGCGTGTGAACAGTCTTGAATCCACTCTGACGTGTGAAATTCACAACAACCCAAACTGTCCTTCCAGAGTTTGTGGCATTCAGCAATCTTTGGCCGGAATGAATTGGTCTTGCTTAGCTTTGAAATGTTCTTCAAGTTCAGCAGGAAGTCCTCAACAATGCCGAATTTCACCCTCCATTCCATCATAGCCTTGACCTCTCCATCGACTTCCTCCGAACCAGAGAACATCCACGCCACCGTGTCCAAAGTCCAATTGTCTACAGCTGCCAGGACGGGCCTTGGAACTCAAAGCAACGTGACCAGAAGCTTGAACAACACCAAAACAAATCTATCTCGCTGAATCATTTATAGTTTATAGTACAGTATAGTCCAGTATAGTTTAGGGTGTGCGTGGGCCTCTTTGTCTGTCAGAGGCCCACCCACCCTTAGATCTGGCTTGAACTATATATAAACTGCTCTGAACTATATATAAAACTGCTCTGAACTATATATATATAAAAATGCTTGAACTATATATAAAATATATACTGTTTTTTGGCTATGTCAAAGCTGATTTACCCTTGCACACACACACACACAAAGTCAAAAGGTTTCACGCAGTATTTTTCCTGTTCCCCACAGGCCCACAAGTCTCTGTCATATTATGACATGTGAGACACACGACATTGAGGAGTCAGTCTAAAAGGCGCTTCATCGAACATTCCTTGCTGACTCCAACCCCATCCAAAATAGGATTCTCTGACACCGATCACTTCTTCGCGGCTTTTTTTGGGACCGGCTTTCGCCGTCGTGGAATTCTTCCTTTTCTGTCCCTTCTCCTCACCACTCCTGGGTCAAGTGGCTGGCAGCTGGTGTCACCAGTCACCACCCTTTATATATACACTCTGAAATGTCACATTCACGTCACATCCCCGAATCAAACAAAAAACCTTCTGAACCTTGAACCCATCAATTCGGGGAATCATGAATGAGGGGCCCTGTTGGGTGAAAGTGTCATAGTCCATAGTACATAGGTCCACAGTCCATAGTCATTGAGTCATAGTCTGAGTCTTAGTAGTAAGTAGGGTAGCAAAAATCCCACCCAAAAACGTGCAGGAGGATCCCCTCTGACTCATGGAACAGGAATCAACCATCATGACATCACATCATCGCATCACAAATCCGAGTGACTCCTTGGATTTGGATGCCTTGGCCGGCTTGGTTTCCTCCGGGGATTTGCCAAAGGAATCCACCTTCGCCTTGATGGGGCCAGGCAAGTCCTGTAGACTCAATCCAAAGTGGGTGCTGATGAAGAGGCTCACCTTCCGGGCCGTTGCCAACTTCTGTTCAGGACCATCGTCAGAGGGCTTCTCAAGCATGGTTGCCACAGACATACAGGAAACGATCATGGCTGCATCCTTGCGAACATCCTGTCACAACAGCTTCAAGGGAAAATGTTGAAGCAAGGTTTGGCAAGATCCAAAAGTCAATTTTATGTGATAGAATTGGCATAATCATGAGTGATGAGGCTGAATCAGTGAACTAAGGAACCAACAGTAGCCCAAAAAAGAAACAATGGTCATTCTACACCCTCTGATGCTCTGAGTCTGAGTTGTTTGAGTTTCGATGCTTCAAAGGAAAACGGGATAGTCCGGGATAGTCAGAAAGAATCGAAAACTAATTTGTTCAAACCCCAGGTTGATGCCTGAAGGGACTTCTTCGCGGAACCTATGGACTGGTAGACATTCTCTGAGCTCCACTCAGATCCCTTCATGGAAACCATCGCTGTCCGAGCAAAGGTGTCAAAGGTGTCTGCAACTTTGACAAAGTCTGTGAGGCTCGTCGTGTGACCGGTAATAGTGTCAGTCTCCGTCAAGATGTCTTGAACATCCTTCATGTTCCAAATCTCACAGGCTGTAATGATCTTCCTGTCGGCACTCAGGTGAAGTGTAATTTATATGTGAGTGAAGCAGTATTAAAATTTCAGTATATCATATCATATCATTCATTCAGTATCATAGTCTGCATCAGAAGACAGACTAAAGGAAACACATGCACAAACAACCAAAAAAACACCACCCCCAACCTGTACGGCTCCATGTCCTTCTCAGCGGTGTCCATTTTCTTCTGGATCTTGTGCACAATTGAAAGGATGTTCTTCTCCACACGGTTGCAGTACACTTCCAACTTGCTACCCAGGTTTGGAAAGAACTCCAGAGTGGCCTTCTGGTCAAGCGATCGCACACTCACCCACGTTTTCAATCGCTTAGCAAGTTCACCAATGTCATTGGTGTTCTCCACCTCAGAATCAATGCCATCCAAGAAGGTTTCAAGCTTGAGAATTTCCACGTGTTTTAGCAGCCCCTGCAGACTTGCAGGTGGGTTTGCCTGCTGCACAAACTCGGCAGCCTTGCTTGGACCAATCTCCTTCACAAGACCAATCAACCATTGGCAAGATTTGTCCAAAAACGCATTCTTGAAGCGGCCTGCAGCCTTCTGGAACTGGTCCACCCAATCAAACGGAGATTCCAAAGTAGAGCTCTTGGATAGCAAGGAATCAAAACTCCTCTGAAGAGCGCAGCCTTCTTCAAGAGCGTCCTTGGTCTCCTCCAACACTTTCAAGTGAAAAGTCAGAAGACTGGTGGCCAAAGCCTCTAGGATGGCGTTGCTGCTCTCATTTTCACGTAGAACTCTGCCACGGATGGCACCTCCCAATTAGATCCAAATAAGAAACAATTTGACAATGACTGACTCTGACAATTTCAACAATTTCCCATTTCCGTTTTTTTCTTGAACTCATGACAAGCTTCAAACCTGCATGGGTTAGTGAAAACTAGAAGCAACAAACAATTCAAGGACCGTACCAAATAAAAGTAGACTGACTCTGACTGACTGATTGAGTGGCTGACCAACTGTCTAGTAAAACAAGGAACCCTGCCCTGACTGGCACCTTCAATGCGCAAGCTCTTCAACGTCAAGGGGACATCAAACTCGTGACTCCCTTGAGTGATTTGCAGCTGGACTTGGCCATTCTCAGACAGCCAAGAACACTTGAGGAGCTCTGCCAACTGATTCGTGTCATAGAAGTCGTTGTCCATCTGCGTTTGGACCTTGGCGAGCTGCTCTGCCAATGCTGTGATGTCTTGCTGGGAATCCTCACTTTTGGAAGACTTCATGGCCTCAAGGATGTCATTCGCTCTGGAGCAGGTGTCGGCCTGCTCCAAAATCTGCTGGATGGAATTGGCGCCGGCCCTGTCCTGCTCTAAAACGTAGCCTTTGAGCTTGTCAGTCAGCTTGTCAAGGTCTTGAAGGCAACCCTCCAACATCTGTTTGGCAGCCTTCTGGTCGATCATCCGCTTCCCAGCCTGAAGGATTCGCTCCCAAAGGCTCCTGGCTAGAAGTCCCAATGTAGTTAATTTACAAAATGGACACATTTTCTGAAATTGTAAGAAATTGACGATAAGACGATAAGTCCAGTCAGGTTAAGATACATCAAATGGCACCCCCCCACACACCCACACACACACAAACACGCAAAACTGCAAAACTTTAACAGGAACACAGTCCTGAGTCTGGAGTTAGCCTTGAACACCAGGGCCACTTTGGCAGAAGCGCGACTGCTGAACTGGAGGATCTCCTTCATCTGTGAAGCGAGCTCATGACTCATATTCGTAGTCTTATTCTGGTCAGTGACCTTGGAGGATGCCATGAACCTTTGGAGGTCAAGGATGATCCGGGAGGAAAAGCCAGAGTCAGCAGCCAAAGACTCCCCTGAGGCATTGTGGAAGCAATGCCTGGTAGGTGAGAGGATAAACAGATTGACGAACAGTGGGAAAAGTCGCATAACCAGAAATCAGTACAGTGCAGTATGTAGTTATATACCGACAGCTGATAGATACTGTAATACCTGGCCGCTACCGTATAATATTGAATTGTATTGCCTGAGACACTGAAGCCGGTGATTAACTTGACCATGACCACGCGGACCATGCATATACAAATCCCAGAAAAAACACTTGCAAAAACCTAGCCTGCCCATATCCAAATCCCAAAGATCTGCAGGAATGGAGTGCAGAGCCACATCCACCTGATCATCTGACAAAGTCTTCACCCTGTCAATCCAGGCATTGAACAAGTTCATTTGGATTCGAAGCAAGGCCGCGTCATCAAGACTGGAGGTCAGCTTGCCCATAGCACGCAGGGATAGTCCGGCTGAACCCGGTTTCTGTGAACCATCAGCTAAACAGATGAAAGCAAAGAAGCACGCCAAACTCCGGCTAGGCGCAACGGTGTCCTGCAAAAGCGGGGCATGTTCAACCTAGCTGGTAGCCTGATAGGCTAGATTCGGCAAGTGACTACGGGCCTAAGCTGAGAAGTACCTGGCACCTATAGGTCTACAGCCTGAAGTTGTTTTCCCCAATCCGCATATAATATTTAATTTAAGTGTCAATTGTAGTCAATTGTCTTACATAAAAGTAACAATATAATAAATGGTTTTAAACCGGACCGTACGTATTAAACATAAAATGTTGACGTGCTCCTGCAACAGCTTGCGGCCACAATCTGTCAGCAATGATGTCAAGCAGTCTTGTGGAAAACGCGCCATTCTGCTCAGGAACTCGTCAGACAAAGCGATGAGCTCTCGAGCAGCCACAGCTGGAGTCATGTTGCGAAAGACCTTGACAGTATCCATTGCATTGCTGACGCCATTTGCCTCCTCTGTGAGAGTCTTGGCGAGGTCCTTGCACATGTCATTGTTCATGACTTGCTCCAGTTGGCTGGCCAAAGCCAAAGCTTTGGTGAGCTTGGACCCCCAATCCTTCTCCTTGACAGTCCCAGCCAAGAAACCTGTCTCAGAGAAACGCCGCAAGTCCAAAACGGTGGACTCACCCTTGGGAATCAGGTCCTTGTCAGGTTTTCGGGTTTGCTTCGACTTCGCCTCTGTCACGGGGATAGACTCTGAGGGCTTCTTGATCTCCTCTGACCGTTTGGTCTTGGGTTTCCTGGTGGATGCTGACGCTTTCATCTTAGAATCCCTCATGAGATTGAACCCAGCATCGGAGGATTCGGAGTCTGAGGCGTGGCCATCTTCCTCCTCAGGCTCGTCTGGGGCTTCAAGAGGACCACCTAAAGCTTCATCCTCCTCAGCCTGGGAGCAAGGGAGGTCTGTTAGGGTCAGGGTCAGGGTAAATCAAGTGCAGCTTGGCCTGGCTATGGTAGGGGTTCAGGGTAGCATCTGCTGAAACTACAAAATCAAAAGGCGGTCCCAATGAGTCATTTCAAGGGAACGAAAATGACATGACATGAAGGGAGAAGGGAAGGAAGAATTTATGTCAGGCCCAGCCTTTTCATTGATCTGCATCTGGAGCTTCTCTGACTCCTTCTCATGGGCTTGGTTCCGGGCGGTTCCGCTTTCGTGTTCAGCTTGCCTCACACTCTCTGTGGACACCTTGCTTCCAATCCGCACCTTCTTTTTGGAACTATCTGCCATAACCAGGACTCCCTCAATGCCACGGTCGTCCTGGCCCAGGAAACAAAAACTTAATGCAGTACAGTAAAGTACAATAATAAAGTACAGGGATTGTGAATTTGTATTGTATTGCACTCAGGACGGAATTTATGTAATATCAATCCAATCAGTGCACTAGAATGCCTCCAATTGACTCCACAGCCACTGACTAAGAATTGGTACGGAATCGTCAGCACAGTACAGTATAGAACAATGATGAATTTTCTGGGATTTTCCCAGGCGCCACGCCTGTTGCAGCTTGAGTCCAAGAACCTCAGGTAGCCGACTGGGTGACTCTGGCGTGAACCAACGTGGCAGGAGGGACAGACTTAAACAAAAACAAAAACAGCAGCATAGGCATAGCAGCAGCAGCAGCAGCAACCAATTTTCATGCAAGAAGCCTTGGTGATCCAGTTGCGCTTTGCAGCAACTGTCTTTACCTTTTTGCGAACATCTGCTGGAGCTTTCTCATTGAAGTATGCGCTGAGCTCTGTCCACTCAGCTTCCTCCAGCAAAGGCAGAGGCTTTCCATCCACATCACATCATCACGTATCTTTGCACATACACCGCCCGCACCAGAACAATTATTACTGTAACGTATCTTTGGCTACAAAATTGGATCCCGAATCCAACGTTAATTTAAATTTTTGCTACAGACCCGAACAGGCAGTGTCCTGCGAGAAGTCCACATAGTTAGATTGCTTCTTCTTGGTGTAGTGCTTCAAGTCCAAAACCTGGTGTCTGGGCTTGGCTTTCGGATTCTTCAGCACAGCCTTCAAATGAGCCTTTCTAAGACTCCTGAACCTGGGCGCGAGCACTGCAGCTCACAGAATTTGACAAGCGTTTTGGTCCACATTTGTCACTTGTCACTTGTCATGTGTTTGTCATCTCTAGTCTACAGTAACTTAGGGAGAAGCTCAATTGCTGGTATGGTACGGTACTACAGTACAAGTTCTTTTGAAGAAAAATGGTTTTAAGTTTCAGAGTGAGTGAGTGAGTGAGTAAACGATGATAATCTTGCCACTGAGAAACTTCTTTCTCAAAGCTGTGGATTTTTTCAGGAGTTTTACCAAATCAATCATCTTCAATTTTCCCAGGGATCCGCGACCAATGTAGAAGCACCTGTGACACAACGCTCGGTTGTCTCCCTTTGCAGAAGTCACCGTGATGGAGGTGTCACCGTCAGCGTCCTGCACAGTGACGCCAAACAACGTCACCAGGTTGAGCCGAACTGAATGGTTCGAACTGAACAAGCTTGATTAAGGATCCTGGAAACCAATCACTTGCTACTTGTTTAAACCTCCCTGGCCTCATCAGGGTTCCCAAATTCCTGATCACAGGCAGGACAAACTCCATCCACGATCTCGACCTCCACGCTTTCACTTTCCTGGTCAGAGCCGGCCTCTTGTTGGTCATGCTCAGGTTCCACGTCCATAGTGAGGGAGAGTCGCAAGCTAATACTCGATCGATGCCAGGAGCTTGATCAGGCTTGATCACAAAATGAGCTGGCTGACTGGCACATGACCCATGATTTACTGTATAGATTTATCCATCCACAACTTCGACTTCAAGCAAACAGCAATCATCAATCAATACTACAACAGTTGCACAGCAACACAAATTCAATCAATTCATGTGCAATGACCAGAACTGGCCAAGCAACAAAAACACGCAAACAGTAGGCAACAAACAGCCACGCCCAAGAGCAAAACCATTGCATCAAGATGATTATTCATCAACCATCAACCCACGGTTCATGGCCTGTCATACCGAGGATCCTAAGGACAGCACAAAGGCACGCACTTTGCTTCCGAATGGGCTGGCTGTGAAGTTGAACAAGCGTATTGTCTCTAGGCTAGGCTGGCCTGGCCTTCTGGGATTGATTGGCCAAAGCGCTGGAAAAGCCTTTGGGCTACGCCCCTGCGCAACCCGAAACTAGCAAAGAGAGAGTCCTGCCCGAGCATGGTCAAAATGTGCCAGCTGTGTTTCACGATCCTCAAAATTGAGTGGCTTGCCCATCCCTAAGCAATGCCCGAATCCACAGCTTGAGAATCCTCAATGACATGAATCAAGGAATCTTCATAGCGCTCTTGGCGCTGGTAGTCCTCAAATGGGGCAGCAGCAATCAACGAAGCATTGTGGAACGGGGGCTCAGAGTCTGGTGGCGGCAAAGGCTGAGACAGGAAAGCCGGTTCGACAGGTGCAGGATGGGGAAAGGCATCAATGTCTCTGTGAGAATCAGGAGTGTCAAAGCGGATCACCACCTCTTCCTTCGCTGTAGAAGGCAGGGGCTCATCCATGTCCAAGATCTTGATCCATTCATCAACGTCCTCTCCTGTAGACTCTTTGTTCTCAGTCACCTTCAGCTTCTTGGCCTGCCTTGAGTCAGACAAATCAATCGGAATGTCACTTTCCTGAAATCTTGCAAAGCGATGCAAGCTGGGGGCAGGCCCAAGAACCTGGGTGGACTCAGGCTCAAGCTGCCAATGAAAGTTCTCATCCAGCAACCGGTGAATCAGATCATTGATCTTTGAGTGCAAATAGTCTGGGGCATCAAATTGGGCATCAGCCAATGCAAAAGCAAGCCTGTTCCTGGTATCAGGACTGGGTTGCAGCATGGCAAAGGGGTCACAACAGCGAGAATGGAGGAATCTTTGCTTGGGATTGAAGCTCTCACTGCACCACTCCACAAGATAATCCCCAACGGTAGGCTTGACCAAGCAATTAGCACACACAAAGCTGAAAGTGCCCAGCAATGGGTGATCCTGCCCAACCTCAAAAAAGGTTGCCTTCTCAGAATGGGCCACTGTTGTCCCACTGTCAGATTCTTGTTCCGGTTCTGTGTCCGTACCAGAGAAAATACTATCTGAAGCAGTGACAGTGTCAGTGCCCTGGCTGCATGAAGCTCCCGTTTTGACCAGCCACTTCAGAGAGACGTTTGCACCACCTGGGAAACTGGACGGATTGTTCCTCAAAGGTACCACTGGAAAGATGGCACAAGCAACAGCGGCCAGAATAGCCGCCCCGCCGCAAGGAACAGACCATCCATTGCCTTATTGCCAACTTATTGCAGTAGTGATTTGTTGAAATTGAAAATGACAAACAAAGACAAAGAACCGCATAACATTGCCTCAAAAGGTTGAATTTGCATCCGTTACCTCTTGTTCTTCCCCACCTGGGGACAAAAGAATGGCGCGTGTCCAGAGTCCAGTGGTTTAGTGAAGTATATGGGAGGGTTTAAAGGGTTCAAGTTCAGGCTGTGACGACATTAAGGAAAGAACAAGCCCTCAGGACTCAGGACCCACCAAAGTTTCCATATCAAACACGACCCGGTGTGGGCCATGAAAGCCTCCTCTAAACTAGTAGTCCGTACAGTAGTCCGTCCAGAACTTTCAGTCTACTTCAGTCTTTAAGCATAGCATAAATAAGACCAAATGTCTGAGTCGGTCCTTAAGCCTAGGGCCTTAATCTATAATATAAACCTGTAACACTTTCTGTAGGCTTTGTGGCTTTGTGTACAGAACTCGAAAAGTGTATTTAGATCGGAGCCTGGCAGTGTCAGACCGAACATAATGTTGAAGGGAAGGGGGTTGTCATTCCTTACTTGAGCGCCGGACGCCTGACAAATTAAGGCTTTCAAAGCTACACAACTAACAACACATTACAGTACAGTAACATTCTTGTCCCCAGTGAGGGCAGTGCAGTTGTCTTGAGTTTCTTCATTGTTTCGGGCCAAACTGCCAGCAAGGGTGTTGAGCTCACCGTACTTGAACTCTCCAGGTTTGCCGAAGTTCATCCTGGCAACGTTGAACCCCTGGAGCGTGAACAGGTCCTGCAACGGAGGGCGCAGCATGACAACAACTTGACAAAAGGTTCAATGGCACCCCGTACTAGTCCTGTATTTCCATGGACTGTAAGTCACAACATGGACCAGTGTTCAGACAGTTGTTTGGACAGAGTCTGCTGTTGGGGCACTTGGGTATAATGTGAAATGTAATGTAAATTTCCAAAGTCCAAAGTTGAAAACACATCAAGTGGAGTGAAGTGGATCAGTGGGTCCTACCTAAATCCGGGTTGGGAAAAGTCCGGGTTGGGAAAGGGCAGTGACAAAAAACAACTTTCAGGCTCCTCTGCTGTCAGGAACTGTTGGGAGTTGTAATCCCAAATCTTCACACTTGTGGTAAGAGCGCTGCAGAAACCTCCAACTCCATTCGCGAATCGGCCAGCAGAACCTGGAACTGCCAGTGCAACTGAGAACCCTTAGACCGGACCCTTAGCTGACTCACCCTTCTGTTGTTATTGAAAACGGCAAATGTTCATAGCTTCACTTCATCTTCATCGTTGTGTTTTCTCATCTCCTGTGACTGGCTGTGACTCCTGCTCCATAATTCAGCTCAGGAACGAGCCAGGTCAGAATTGCACAGCTCCTCCTCTGGATTCTTTCCTTGTGCCTTAGAAACGCTGTTCGTCCAAACAACCAGAGCTAGGACTCTAGGACCGGTCTATAAGATAAGAGATAGGGGCCGGGGCAAAAACAAAGCAAATAATCATAGAATTGAATCATAAATGACATGGAACGATGCAGGTAGAATACGGAGGGAATGTAAGAGTAGTGATACTCAAAGTTGGCTGCCAAAGTGTGGTACACACACCATATATACCATATGGCTCGGGGCCTGGGGAATTACCTTTGGGTTGGTTTCCCAATTCTATGAGTACACAGTATGCACAGTATGCAGTATGCAGCATACAGTATGTAACGTATGAAAGTGTTTCCATGATGTGAAGATGATCACATGGACCTGGGCCTGGAATTTATTAAGTCAGGCAAAGTTAAGTTAAGTTATGTTATTGAATTTATGAAATTTATGTAATGTAGTTTTATGTTAGTAGTTAGTTAGTTAAGTTAAGTTATGTTATGTTATGTTATGTTTGAAAGTCACATGTTAATTTAATGAAAATTTCAGAAGTGGGTGGTTTATATATAGTCCAGAACGGTTCCGAACGGTTCCGGACTATATATA
>CAXAMN010023492.1:0-16611 GCA_963970005.1 Durusdinium trenchii
CCCAGAAACCACTTCCCAGAAACCACTTGCCAGAAACCACTTCCCAGAAACCACTGCCCAGAAACCACTTCCCAGAAACCACTTGCCAGAAACCACTTCCCAGAAACCACTTCCCAGAAACCACTTCCCAGAAACCACTTCCTAGCCTCGGGAGACCATTTCACCCGCGTTCCGAAACAAGACGAATCCAGGTTCCGAAACGAGACGAATCCAGGTTCCGAAACGAGACGAATCCAGGTTCCGAAACGAGGCGTCGGCCACTGTGCCACTGGTTTCGGACAATCAATATATAAATACATATCTAAGGAACTTTCATAAAAGTTAGTTTTTTCATTCCTTGAGTTTTTTCATGTTGTTGACTCTTAAAGGTCCATGTAGAATGCTGCCGGTGCGGACCTTTTTCAGCGTGTTCATGGTCGATTGTTAGCTGTCAGATTCCTTCAACCACTCCATCTTAAAGCCAGCCTCTTCAGCAGCTTTGTTGGTCCAATAAATTTGACCATCAGGAGAGGTGAATTTGTTAAAAGGTGTTCCGCTCGTGCTCCTCTTAAACTTACAAAACTGCCAGCCCTCTTTGGAAAACGAGTTAACCAAAAGAGCTTTGCCCTTTGTGGCAGGTTTCTTCAGATTCATAGGTTGGCTATCCGCACTCTTGGCTTTCTTTTCTGGAGATTTCTCTGAAGCATCTGCCTTCTCAGCATGGACATCTACGCGGAGAGCTGACGGTCTCTTCAGGACTTTGGCCTTTGGCGCCGCATTCTCAATGGGTAGTTTGGTTTCCACTGCCTTGCCATCACGCTTCTTCAATCCAGAAGCAGGGCTGCCTGATGGGCGTACTGAACCCACCCTTGGCAACAAATGTCAAACACACCCACCCTCAACGAAAACACAGAACAACATTTAGTATCTGCAGATCAGAATTGGAATCATCTTAAACTCAATGTCCAATAATGTTAGAAATAGATTCATTGGCCGTTCTCATCCCTCGCCTTTCTCTGCCTCGCCTTTCTCTGCACAAGGCTCCTGAGCACTACGTCCTTTGCCACCCCTTCCCCGACCTCGTCCATTCCCACGAGCTTTGGCAGCCGCTCGCCCTCGAGATTTCCCATGACCCTGCCCACTGTGCTCTAACTTCTCTGGTGTCGCCTGCATCACCTCCTGCGGGTAGCTGGGCGAGCGCTTCGGCGGTCCAGAACCAGGTTCAGGTTTTGCTCCAGGACTTTGTTGACGTCTTTCTCCATCAGCTGGTGTCGTGGGTGCACCAGACATCATAGAGCTCAGAATCCTCGCCTGTATATTGATCATGGCTGGACTACTCATGAGCAAAAATCATCAAACATTGACTAGTCTGACCTGAAAGGACGCGCAGCAAGTAAGTGTCCAATCAAGGCCATCATGCTGCAGCACTGAGACCTAGACTTTCTGATTCCACAAATTAACATGTTCTCTTATTTCTGAGTTCAATCAATGGACAACAGCATCTGACTCACTGATTGACGCTGACTGAAATTGACTGACGGAATATTGTTCAACAAATCCAATCCAAATCGAACCCGCAATTCACTTTCTATTTGTCCCGCTCCTTTGGACAGTTTCACCTTCATATCAAAAAGTCAAAATTGAAGCCGCAGGCACCTGAGTTGCATGTGAACCCAGGTTGCAGGTCAATTTGGCACCGACCTCTCATTTGCCCGCACCATCCTAAGCACTCGCATCATTTCAATCATTTCATCCACGCAGTCCGCAGTCCCGTTCAGCACTGCGTGGATAGAGCTGAAGCTGGGTGGCACCTCATCGTGTAGGACACTAAGTTGAAGCTGTGCATGTTGCAGATTCTGCCAGAGATGATCGACTTTTTCTTCTTTCCATTCCATCATCTCCAGCGGTGGGGCTGTCACCAACCGGGACCGTCCAACAATGCTGTCAGCCTCGAGCCAGCAACAAAGCTTTGAGATTTGCTCAGGGCTATCCATTTGGCCCTTGAAAGTCATGTTGCCAAACACAGTGAGCAATTGAATGCAATCTAGCAAGACTTGTCGCTTCGAGGGTGTCTCTTCAGGCCCAAAGAAGCGCACAAACTCCATGAGAGTCTCTCGCAAGCACTCGTGTCCATGGTCGGCTTTTTGACTCAGCCCAATCAAGCCATGTAGGTGAAAAAGTCCCTGCCAAACAGCCCTGACATCATCATATAAGCTAGCGGCATGAGGATGAGGCGATCAACACTGAGGAATGATTGATGGAAGACGGTTTCTTGAGCCAATCTCAAAAACCTAATAAAAGACATCATTGTCACTCTGACTGACTGAATCTGCCAGGTCTTCAATTTCAAAATGGAAAGTCGACCTCAATAGAAAGAGAACGTGTCCGCCGTCTGTACCACAAAACATGCGACATACACAAACCACTTGTCACCATCGACGCCCAAAGCTCAGGTCTTTGATACCTGCCACTGCCCAAAAACGGCCAGTGTGTGGATCCTACCAAATGGCAGCCTGACGTCTTACCTCTCACCCCCAAAGCTCCAGGAAACACTTGGCTGTGCATATCATTGTATTCTGAAATCATGAGTTGCACTCCAGAGCTTCTGTGAGAGGCCCCTGCAGGCGCCTTCTGCTTCCACACGGCCACTGAGGAAAAGGTCAGCTGGCTGATGTTTGAAACTTCAAGTGGTTTCATTGGACCAAATTAGAAACTGGTATTATAATCAAAACCAAAGTCGCCCAGCTGTCCCTCATCCTGCAACCCGTTCAAAAAAGCTTCCAAGCAACACACAATGACATCATCATAATAACTAAAGAAATAGGTATGGTAGCTGTAACAAGATGGTACAAGTCTTGGTACAAAATGAAATCACTTGGTAAGTTTGTAGGGTTGCCCCTTCTTCAATTGGATTGCCTTCAGCACTAGGCAGTATGGGCGCTGCACCTTAAAAGACTGTCCCACACGCTCAAATCGAAAGCGGTTCACCACTGCGATGAGGTCAGAGTTCCGAGTGCAGCCCGCAGCCTTGGAGAAAAAGTTCTTCTGATTGACTTTATCTTCTTGGCCTGGACGTGGGTCCTTCACGAATTTGAAGGACATTGCCGTTTTCACTTTCACGTCGAAGGCGTCGTTCCCTGCCTCCACAGACTGGTCCCCCTTTCGTTCCACTGTCAGGAAGGACAACTTGTGTTCATTGATTCCTTTCTCCTTTTCAGCTCTTAGCAGAAGTGCATATAGGGTAAGCGACGAGACTCCTTGTCCTTGTGCGGAAAAGGATCCCTCGTCGAGCTGGACCACTGACTGGTCTCCCAACGGCATAGCAAAGCTGACTGATGTGTCGGGAGCATCTGCTTCTGGAACCCATTGGCCAGTGCCGAACCCTCCAAGCACAGTATGTTTGGCGACAAGTTTGTCACCCTGGGTTGCAACCAGCCACAGGCTGCCATCTTTGCACATCAGCAACTCTGTGTTGGCAACCTCGCTGGCAGATCTGGTTTCGATGCCATGCATTTCCTCCAGCTTGGCAATGGACTCAACCATCACGGCTGAAGCTGGCGTTGGTTGACCTCCATCGCCACTGCCTTCAGCCTCAGTCGATGCTGTTGCAGACGCAGGCGCTGCTCCAGCTGAACTTGTTGCAGTCACATTGGTCCTGCCAATGAGCTCGTTGTGTTTCTCCTTGAGTCCCTTAAAGGTGTCACCAATCGAACCATCCTGCATGGACCAGTAGCGATCCTCATCCTTTCGAATGACCATTTGGTCGCCGTTGCGTTCGAGCACTTCCCATGCCACTCCGTCAAGGCTGCCAAGCGCTCCCTTTGCTCCCGGAATTGCATCCAGCTCGATCTGGCTTAGCTCTGGCGGGTCATTGGAGAAGCGAATGCCTCCGATCTCCCATTTTTGAGCAATCCATGCGTCTGTGATCTCCCTCATCAATCTGGCTGCTCCAAAGGACTGGTTGTTTAACCACCAAACGCTGAGGTAGTGCAAGTTCTTTGTCTCAAAGCCACCCTTGAGCTCTTTGTTGTTCAGCCGCATGTCAAAAACCTCAGATACTTCAAAAGAAAATCCACATAAGAGCAACTCAATCTCCAAACAACTGGGTGTGTATGCTCCTGACAACTGACCCCAAACACTGACTGGCGAACTATCTGTCAGTTCCAAATTGTTTCAGAGTCCTTCCATTGCTAAGGCTACGGTTTCAGGAGTAATCATTCAACGCACTTTGCATCGAATTAAGGCAACATATGCCACTAGACTCAAGCCAGGCCCTGTTCAACCGCCAATCCGCTTCATTTGGGAAGCATTGGCTGCAACAACATAAACAAAATAAGGAGGAGAATGCCTTGGCTGCCCATCTCGCATTCGCATCCCCTCCCCCCCTGGAAGAATGTTGCGACACTGTGGTGCTTCAGATGAGAAGGAATCTATGAGAGATGCCTCCAATGCCTCTATTTGGGCTAGGGATTGGCTTGCATGGATGCAGCACATCTCATCAAAATTAAGATCGTAGTAGTGGAGCACTCGCAGTTCCAAGCAATGCGTGATGCCTATCTTGAAAACTGCCAAGTTGATGCCGCCATGCCGTTCTCGTATTCTTTGAACCTGGTCCTGGACAGTCCCCGAAGTCTTAATTAAATTTAGAACGGGTCCGATTCTCATACGCAAAAGAAAGGAACACCTGGCAGACTGAATCTGAACTGTTTGAACCATCCCCAGCCTTGCAATGCTTGAGAATGTTCCCTGCACTCAAAGATGGAGATGTCACGCTGATAGCGATTCCGGACTGCAAAGGATTCCGTTGCCAGTCTGCAGGAAGTTGCTCATGTGGGTTCTTCTCCAAAATTGGAGGTGCAGCAACTGCAGGACAAAACGTTGTAACTGGCTTCTCTACCACAGCTTGTGGGCTATCTGGTTCATCATGCCAGGGAAGTATGCTCTTGGCATGCTTGAAAAAGGAATCAGGCCCTGGACCGACAATGTGAACCATTGATAGTCACCAGTCGAAAGAAACGGCGACTTGCAGCAGCCCGCTTGACTACCAGTGCTGCGGGATGTGATACGACGAAGCCACGTGGACCATGCTACTACTTAAAACCTGCTCCAAAAACTCTAAGTCCTTCCCCACACCAGATCCCACGCCCACTCCAGCTTGGGAGTTTGAAACCCTTCCCTCCCAGATACATAACACCAAGCAGCTGCACATCCAAGGTCCTCCACGTACCCCGTTAGGTTCAGGATGATCACAGGCTTTCCTCTCAGGCTGGCATCGCTGAAAGTCAGCATGCTCTGGATCAGGGCAACCCAACGAAGTTGTCCTTTCTGAGCACAGCAAGCTTCTGCAGAAGGTCTTTGGCGCTCTGCCTGCTTCAGGTCATCCTCCGGAGAGAGGGATTCCGGAAGCAAAAGATCCTTGCTCAAAGGCAGCTGGACTTCGAGATCAGACAGTGGACGTCCACACAAAGCTAGCTCACTTCGTGTGAGCCACAAATTGTCCTCTGCCTCAAAGTTTGCCACGAGACGTCCGCTGCTGAACCGCCTGACAGTGAGAAAAAACAAACACTAGTGGGGAAATTGTCTACTATGCATCCACTGCAGCGTTCCGCCTGAAACGTTGATCAAAGCTTGATCCAACTCAAACAAAAAGTTGAACCCATCAAATACTTTAAACGTCGTGCTGGCCTTCGATTCGACTGGGCGTCAGCGGCAGCATGGAGGTTAAACGGAATCACCCAGCGTGAGTCGCAGCTCTGCCTCAAGGACCAAAGTGCCTCCTCCAATTCACGTTCCTCGTCACATAGTCCTCTTCTTGAAGATTTTTTTGGAATCTCTGGCAGCTCAACCATTCCGATATGGCAGCTGGGCGAAAGATCATTGCAGAACTGCATTGCGGAGCAAAGCTGCTGCAAATTCTCCGACGCTTTTGCCTGGGGAACATTCAGGTCCACGATCGAGATCATGCAAACATCTGCCTCTGGAATCCCATAGGATTGAGCCTGGGAGACAGGACAGGGCAGGAAATGGATAAAGAAAGGACCACTATTAAACTTAAATTTATATCATCTTGAACCCAAATCACCCCCAGTTCACCAATCATTCATTACTTTGCCTGGCGGACCCACCAATGATCAATTTCATTTTTAATGCAGAAGGCAAGTAGCAACGAAGCTGCGAAACTCATTGATCTTCTGCTGCGCGTGTTCAACCTTGGCAACCGTCTGGCACCGCAAAAATTTGTCCATGTAGCTCCGAACAGCTTTCTCACCCTGCTTGGCCTGACTCAAGCGCCAAGCCATTTGTTTTCTGTGTTTCATGGCAGCAATCTTCTGTGGGGCATCAGCCATTTGGCGAAGCTTGGCCTGGTCTCTCTCAAGAGCTTGTTGAAAGAAAGCCCATCGATGCTGGCGGACTTTGACTCTCTCCGCTTCCACCTCCATAAGAGCTCCTTCTTCTTGAAGCCGAGCTTTCTCACATGCTTCGTCCTTCTGGGATGGCAGCATGCTGACAGCAAAAGAGCTTGGTCGTGCATCTAAGATGGCCCGGACTTCATGATCACGAGTCGGCCCTGATTGGATGGCCCGGTCCAGCTCTACAAACTTGTCAAGCCTGGTGCTGCAAAATTCCCTGACCTGGCACCAGAGGCAAAGCACATTGCGAAGCGCCAGCAAGTCCTCCTCGCTCATGCGGTACTTCTTTCTGTCCACTGCATTCTGCACTATGGCAGTGCTTTTCTCGAAGGCCAACCTGATTCTGCGAAAAAGCATCCCTTGGGCTTCTTCCGGCATTGGCAGTTGCCAGTCGAGAGAAATGCTTGCTTCCCCACTGACGGGTGCCATGGGTGAGTCGGGTACACCCGGAAGATCTGCAGTGGAGGTCAAAAAGAGGAAGTGCATGATGCTCAAGGCCTCTCCATAGGGGCCGTACTGAAAAGGCGCATCTTTCAATGCCCGCTGGACCTCTTCATGTGCTGCTTTGCAGGTCATTTGAAACCAATGAGTGATTCCATATTGTTTCTTGGAGTCAATGATCAGCGCTCCACTACCGCTCCGGTCCTGCCAAGTCTAAGTCTGCCAGATGGAATAATTTTACGTTAGCCTGTGAAAATTGGAAAACTGGAAAACTCTCAGAGACTCACAACTTGAATTCTTCACATCTGGAAAGATGCACTCCTTGGCATTCGATCCCCCGTGAGCGACTGTCTCAGGGTGTTCATTGTAGCATTCGATGGCATCTTGGACAGTCATCTCAACAGAGGAATTGCTTTTCAGAGAGGACAGGATCTGACTCCATTCGTAGCTCGACACTGGAAGCTTTTTTGATTCGACATTCTGGCGAATGATTCGACCAATCATCGCACGGCCCGGGTCCCCTGGCTGGTGTTTGAAGAAAGCGGGTACTTCAAGAAGTGATTTGGCCAGAGCAGCGATGGATTCAGAACAGCCTTCAGGTTGCTCTGGAAGGAAGTACACAATGCCACACCACACCAAGGCCGCTGCTAATCCTCTCATACCACCATCGTCGAAGAGGAACTGAGCTTGGTGCCATTCCGAATCATCATTCATAGCTTCCTCATCCAACCGCACGCCCAAGATCTCACCCTGCAGACAAGAAGGCAGCAAACAAACATCAATAATTACCTGCCAAACAAAAACCACCGTCACCCCTGATCAACAACGAGGTCTCAATCTGTTTATCCTGGCGCCCCGCCTCATAATAGGTATTTGGAGGCGGTCAGCAATTCCCCTCAGAGTGTCTTGGGGCAGCGAGGAATTTCAGTTAGACGTCTGGGGGTGGCGAGGAGTTCCCATTACAATGGTTGGGGGCGGCGAGCAATTTCACCTCATGGCTTGGGGGGCGGCGAGCTCTTCCCGGGAGCTCTCCACCCCCCTGTGTGGGGGCGGCGAGCAATTTCACTTCCTGGCTTGGGGGCGGCGAGCTCTTCCCGGAAGAGCTCTCCACCCCCCGTCTGGGGGCGGCGAGCAATTTCACTTCATGGCTTGGGGGCGGCGAGCTCTTCCCGGAAGAGCTCTCCACCCCCCCCTCCACCCACCCACCCGCAATCCACTCCCCGGATTGACTTTTCCTCTCACCTTTGATCTCTCCAATCCTGGTGCTTGGGTGGCGAGCTCTTCCCGGAAGAGCTCTCCACCCCCCCCTCAATAGTAAAGGAATTTATCTACTCCAGATATGCTAAGATTCCCTGGAGTGAATCCAGGCAAAGCTGGTCCATAGCCCTTACTTTCAATCCCCTTTGTCTGAGCCTGGGGGGCGGCTAGCTCTTCCCGGAAGAGCTCTCCACTCTAGGGTGTCCAACATAGACCCCAAAGCGGAGAGCTTTTTCCTACACGTGCTCTTCCCAGTCTTGCTCCTTGAATGAATGGGTTCTGGGGCACCTTGAACATGTAGATCTAATTCTGGGAAGGACAGATGGACTCCCCTTCTAGTTTTCAAGGTGACTGGTCCTTGGATCATGGATCCTTGGGAAAAAGAACTGCAAACTATGCTGGAAACAATGCCTCATCCAAACCCAGTCTGTGGAACCCACGCCTCACGCCAGCCAATCAAAGCAATGCTTTTGGCTATGTCCAAGACTGTAGCCATGTCTGGAGCACGCCAGAAGGATCTGTTCGCAAAGGACCACTGAAGAATGCTGGTGCGCAAGAACGTGCCAGGAGCTGGCGGAAAGTCCTTTCAAGTCAAGGACAGATTGCAACCTGTTCAACACCATTCTCAATAGAAACACACTGGCTTGGGACACATAAAGAATCATAACCTGCCTGAAATCATGCCCACGGGACTGGAATACTATCTAAGAACTAAAAAAGTAAGTAAGACTAAAAAGTACCCTGTCCTTAGTCGTCAAGTACTTGTCCATGAACTCATCGTCCGAGATCTCACTCTTGACAATGCCCATTTTCTTCATTACGGATACTGAATCTTCGATGATGGAGGTTTCATCTGCCCAGCACCTTTGAACAATGTCAAGAAACGAACCTCCAAGCGGAAACTTCTTCTTGTCAGTCTCCGCCGCCGTATGGCGGCCCGCATATGCTTCCATGACCCATTCCTTGAGTAGCAAGCGGCCCTCTGCTACATGTGCGACATTGTCAGGGTTCTGACTAGCGACCTTGCTGGCGGCAACCTGGCTGGTGCGCTGCCTTTTTTTTGGAGGCATGATGGAATCAACTAGGTCGGAACCACTCACCTGACTGGTGGGACAAGCCAGGTGGTCACTGAGCCTAGAAGCAGTTTTGCGGCCAAAACTTCTTTACTTTGTGCAAACAAACCGCTGTGTCACATCAATCAAACTTATGTGACTTCTGGAAAAAAGCCGCATATGACTCAGACTTATATTCTGACCAGCATATAGTATCTCAGCAATAAAGTATAGTAACTTATCTATGCACGACCACAGGCTGCAAACTAACACAACATGACATGGTTCGAGGCTGACCTCGACACAGTTTACTCTCTTTGCATAGCGCTGCTCTAAAGTATCAAACCACCTGTAGGCTTGAACGAGATCTTTGATTAGATTTAATTTGCTATCCTCAAATTATTGGCATTCGCTGGTCACGCAGCAGTGCCAGGCATCACAAAAATCACGGAGGGGCAAAGGTAAAGGGATCAAAGGGCTCCCAGTTTGCCAGCGCTGTGACGAGAGCAGCCAAGTGGACAGGCACATTGAACCTTGAAGCGATTCACTCCAAATTGTGAAAGAAAAGAAACATGTTCAAGTGTGGTTTGCTTGAACTGTGCCTTGCAACTGGCAGGCCCAAACATTGCACAACACACAATGTCTACTGGCACATCGGCACATGAGGCAAAACACCCGAGATTGAATCTCAGGCTTGAACGCATTGCCAATCATGCACCGCATAAGCTTGTCCGGTACCACTCCCATTTCATACTTGCTCCACTCATCGCTTGAAATTCCCTGGAGGGATGCCAACTCCTGAAAGGAAACAAAAGGATCTGACAGTCAAGCAAAATCCAACCTGCAGCCGTTCGTGACTGTTTGCACCTGCCTTTCACAATGAAACCTCAACAGGTAGAAATTGAATAATCATTATCCTTTGAAATCGACATGTAATCAAAACTCTCTCCTTTGCCGAGACTTCACGGAATCCAGCTGGGCCAGTGGCAATATATTTGCCACCAGGAATCAGGCATGTAGTTGTCCGGCAACAGGTTTTGGGATACGTTTGGCGGTCAAAATTCTGATCCTTGGCCGGGTTTCCAGTGGTCCACTTGTCACACTGCGCTACCGTTACCACGGTTTATGTGCATCCAAATGCGAAAGATTCATTGCATATCATTGAATGTTTGTTATCCGCTGACTATGGACTGGAAAACTGACTGAATGAACTTAAAGCTTGAAGTCATGAATTGATTGAGAAGGAAGACATTGACTTTGAGACCAGGTGCCACTTGAATCACCAAGAGCTCCTTGAAGCAGTCCACCTGTTTCTTCTCGCGAAGCTCATAGATGGCAGTGGCCAGAATTGCTAGTTCCCGCAAGCTGCAGGACCGCGCTAAGGGCTTCAACTGCGCCACCAATCGATCCAGGTTTGCCTGACAAAGTGCATGACTCTGCAAGTAGCAACTCAACTTACCACATTCAGCAAAGTTATGATGGCAGCAGCAGATGTATCGATCTAACATTATCGTGTTCAAGAGGTTGAAGGTCTTGGAAATCAGATCTTTCCTTCACCCCCCTGCACTCCCCAAAAAGGTCACATTAACCAACGCCAGGCCTTCCCATATTTCTGGCATTTCTGTTCGAAGCCATCTCGCCACTTAGCCTGTTCACCTTTGGAGTTCGGTCGGGCAAGTAGGTGTCCCCTTTTGCCACCCGCTGCTGCATCTGATTGATGAGAAAAGACACACGTGGAGAGCGGGGGACATGCGCACCGAAACAAATCCATGTCGTCAGCAAGTTGTGCTTCATTGGTGCGAAGCTGAGTCTGTTTGATAACGATGATCCAAGCACGACGACGCTGTTGGGGTAGCCCGTAATCTGCAGCATTATACTCATCGCCATGCACTACATATCCAAGCTTGGCCAACCGCTTTTTGATGATGGAAAACCTAGGAGCAAAAGGAGCTGCGTCCATTTCATTCAGAATGTTTCCCAGAAGAAATGCATCATCCCATCATTCAAGACAAAAAGGTTTGCTGTAATGTTGTCTTCAAGTAACGCGGACACACCTCCCTCGACCTGGCGACAGTTGAAAACGCTGCCCACATTCTCTAAAACAGCGACCGGTGGCGAATACTTCTTGATGTAATTCTCCACTGCAATGTATCCTCGACCGGACTGACATGTTTGGTCCACGATGCTGCCCGGTGTAGTGGTGAGCAACGAAATGCTCACACACGGGAATCCGGCCACCAGGATGTCCACCTGCACATTGCATGAAATAATGTTACACTAACTAGGACTAGCTAGTTTCTAATACTAATACCAATCGACTGTGACCAACAATTGTTAAGCAAAATTAGTCGGCAAGTATGTACCTGGCATTGAAATTATAAAGACTTGCTGTAACTACAAAAATCCGCGCGCAAGTCAGAATCAACAACTCGACAATCTTGTGCCTCCGGAACTCGCGAACTGCCACCATCAACAGTACAAGCATGCGGCTTGCAGAGTTGCGAGCAATCGTCAAAGATAGCCTTAACTTTGGGGAACCTGGACTTGAGGTACTCAGCCTTTCGCTTGTTCTTCTCCGCCATGAAGATCACTTCTGCCTGTCGCAACAAGAATCCACCCGCTACTCAAACTGCATGTTTGTAATTTCACATTTTTTGTTCAGAGCTCATGGAATTCCCGTTCATAAAGAAAATGCCTTCCCTAGGGCTGGCTCCAGCTTTTTGGTATGCTATGCTGACTCGAACTGTATTAAATACAGATGCACTACTTACCCTCTAGCCTCGAACGCGGCAGAAGAATGGCAGGCAGTCCACCGGGTCGTCAGCTCAGCCAGCACCATTTCCAGCACTCCCCAGCCACTGAACATGCTCCCAACCTTCAGAGTGCCTGCGCTCAGCACTGTCTCCCGAAGCCTTTCCCGAACGTTTGCGAACTTGTCCTGGTATAAGAACTCCACCACGAACTCTTTGATCTGAGCGGCAATGACACAGAACGATGTGGAGGTTGCCATTGACCCGGCACATGACGGGCAGCACGCAACTCTGCAGAATGGCGGTAATCAAAAACAGGATAATGCAGTGGTCTCCGGATTGGTTTCAACTGGCCACTGCTCCATTGCAACAAATAATCTGCTCCAGCTTGTGACAGTTCTCCACTTTTGCGCACGGGAGGCACATACTTGCGAATGTTTCTCTTGAGTTGCTCGCCAATCGCTCGGCGGGCAGCCACACCAGAAGGTGGTTGAAAACCTGCTCGGATTTCAGCTGCCCTGGCAGCTGGCATAATTGCTATTGCCCGTTGGACTTCGGTGTCGCCCATGTAGCGCTTGGTAAGCAAAAATATGTCATCTTCATGGGGAACCAAGGAGCGGCCAAAGTCCTCCAGCTCACGAATGTGGTCCAAAACAGGTCCCAAGTCTTTCCTCGAAGCAAACCGAAAATGGTGAACACGCCTGATACCTTTGAAGCGCACACCCGTTTGCTGCACAAATTTTTTCCAACAGCACACTTCGTCCAATTTGGAAACCGCGGCCTGAGAACCGCGAATGCGGCGGCCTGTGGTATCAGTTGGGTTCCCAGAACCTGTAGCTTCTGCAAGGATTGCGAGCACTTCCTCTGGAGTGTCCATGGACTTGCCCATCAGCAGTCTGGAAATCTGACCAAAACACTGGTCTATATCTTCGTGGCTATGCCCCACTCGGCAAAAGCCGAGCGAGGCATAGCCACACACACCCAGCACCTTCAGAAGCAGGATAAAGTTCAACATGTAAGTGTTTTTACCTTCTCTGTAACAGTTGTCCTGTTGCAAGTGGATGTGGTACGGCAAGCTGCCAAACATCTCCACAACTTCACTCAACGCCCTGGCGACAAGCTCAATGGAAGTCTCTGAGTTTTTTTTCTGATCTTCGTCAGACAAATTCAGATTCAACCGAAAGCCGTGGATGAACGTTCCAACGAGGTGGCAAGCAGGTCGAAAGATTTTTGACCATGCCTTGGATGACTGCCTGTAGCCGCGCCGTGGCAGGCGCAGCTTAGCCTGGTCCATGCCGTCTTGGATTATGCATAACACGCTGCTAGCCAACTTGGATCTTTGAAGCAGCCCTGCAAAGCGCAAAGATTCAGCAAAGTATTGTCTGGACTGGGCACGGAGTTGCCAGTATGCTGCACGGTCCAGCCACTGTGAAAGTAGGTGCCTCGTGTACGTGTGGACAAAACCCCTGCGTTCATCTCTCGACCCTGCTTTCTTTATTTTCAGTCTCAACCGGTGACAGATGTCACATTGCCCGTGTTCTCCCCGGTCCCTGCACCTGATGTGAGTTTTGAAGATTGGCTTCGTGACTCTCCGGAAGGTGGAAAACGAAGAAGCTTGCTCATCACGTGATTCTGCAAACACTTGATACTGATAAAACAGGTCAATTGGCCTGCACCACTCAATGTACCGCCGCGGGCCACTAAATGATCCCGGACCTGCCAAATCTACCTTGATTGATGGCTTGGCTATCCCAAAGACACTTGTTATTAGGTATAGGGACCATAAATAATAAGCAATGTCAGGTTTGATCCTAGTCTATGCCAGGGGGACAGTGAAGTAACAAAAAGTCATTCAACTAGAAAATATAGAAAATTAGCGAGGGGCCGGATTAAGATCAAAGTTCTTCTCCAATGTCTGCATAAATGTTTGCACATACCTCTCTTCAAAGTCTGGATCAGACTTGGTAAAGCTCTCAAATTGGTCCTTCGGCATGACCAGCTTGGTGGGGAGAATCTCTGCGCAGCTGCTGTACAAGAGCCACATGAAGGCAAGGATGTTCTTCCACTTCTGGCCGTCGCTTGATCGAACAAGCGAGACTCCAAGTGTGGGATGTTTGGGTTCTCGGAGCCTTTCCTCTCCAGTCATCGTGTAGCCCGCCCGACCTTCCCGAAGATTCTGCAGAACTTTTGCGCCGATCCCAAACAACCGAGCATGTGAATACTTGCAGACAGCTTTTCCAAGGAAGGTCAATTGGCATTTTGACCTTGCAGTATACTTGCGCCTCTTGGCGTTTGGCTCTTTGACAACTCCTTCGTTCTCTGAACTGCTTGCCAGCAAAATGCCGCCCTCATCCTGACCACTAGACTCTATCTCCGACTCACTCTCAGTCTGGAGGAGACACTCCTGCTCCTGTTCCGAATCAGTTTGCATGAGCACTTCATGCTCATCATATGTTGCACCAGATTCCGGGTCCAGAAGGTCGCCTGTAAGATGATACCACTGTCGAAGCTGGGCTTCCTTCAGCTGATGACGATCGGCTTTCAAACACAATTGAGAAACATTCAATATGTGTCGTTCAAAATGTATTGGCTCGCATGACCTCGCCATTTCTCACTGAACAGTTGGTTTAGGAAGGAGGGGAAGAAAAACACAAGTTCCAGGTGAATAAATTCGAGAATCTTTCCGCCGCACATCTAATGATTGAAATCTAGCTCTCTCGTTGCCCACTGCTTCCCAGTCATCTGCAAATTGGAGAAAACAATCACCTTTGCTACACAAGCATCGCTTGCTTACTAGCTTCCCAACCGGCAAAAGTCGGGGCATTGCCAACTGCAACTTGCAACGGAAATGGCAGCAGGAATAAAAACAAGCATGCTTTGCTGGTTGTTGGTTCTTAAACAATGGAAGTGACAATGTTTGTCCTCCTCTCCCACAGGTACTCTCACCCGACTCTTCATCCAATGTCTTCAAGACCTACCCCCCTCACTCCCGCATTCTTCCTTGCCTTGCAGCCGGTCTCTTTGCTGGCCGTCCACATGCCGCGGGCTTCTTTGCAGGTCGCTTCATTTTAAGCTGCCTGCCTTCTCCGAAATTGCTGCGGCTGACATACCCAGGAAACCAGTTCCCCCCTCCTTTCACCAAAAAACTCACCCAATGAAAAAACTAACTTTTGTGGAACTTCCTTATCTATACATATCTTATGATCGACTGCCATATTTCGCCCTGATTGTGTCGTCTGCTTTATATGATCCCCGCTAGGGATCCACTGCCACCTTCTCCGGTTCAGTACAACTGGACTCTCCATGCCTAGGTAATTGTGTGTCCAATCACCATGGATCCTGAGAGGGTGGCAATGGACCTTCTCAAACACGACAAATCCGGAGTGGAAGACATATGCCGCCCCAAAAAGATCCCCTCAAAATCAAACCACCACAACTGATCGGAAAACATGGCAGTGGACCCTCTCCATCGCTTCGTGAACCGACCACCACCGCTTCGTGAACCGCCCGTGATGCACCGTGTCCCGGACACCACCGCGGCGGCGTGCTCGGCCGCGTTGCCCACCTTAGGCCGAAGATTCACCCGGCACCCGCGGAGTGTCACTGGATGGCTGAAACCCCACAGACACGAGGACTGCCGTGTCATGGGACTGCCAGTCCGGACTGCCGCCCCAGACAGACCCCCCTGGCAACCACCCCCAGGGCCCCCGGTTTGGGGTGGTTAATGATAGGTTGTTAGAGGTTTTTTGGGATCTCCATTCACCACCCCATGGCACCGGGGGCCCTGGTAAGACCAAGACCGGCCGGAGGGATCCGAAGCGAAAGAACTCCAACGACACAATGGGAATCCCACATGAAACCTGAAATTGGGGACCTTTGGAAAACGGCACCCACCAATGTTCGGGTTCCATGTGGGTCTCTTCCCGGGCGTTAGCCCAGAAGATGGTCAAACAACGACGGTGCATGCGCCGTGGTGCAACATCCCATGGGATGCTTTGGTCACACCTGGAACCACCGGCATCTATTCCCTTGGTCCCTTGGCATGATCAGTGATCCACCCGGATCCCCACCCGAAGTTACATTACTTCGAGTGATCCCCACCATAGCAATTGAAATCCATTTTGTGGGGATCACTACAAGTCTAGACACACTCATACACAGAAACATACACATCGGATTTTCATAGTACAAGATCTGTCCGATTTCCACTGTCTGAAGCAGAGTGTTTTGTGAGACCAATGCCGACTACCTCTCAATTCATCTCATTCCACCCGACATCCACTGTTGATTCAGAATTGGTTGGTTGAACATAATCATGCCAAAACATGTCAGCGTTTGTGCGTAAACATGTTGGTCTGACGCCATGAGAGATCAAAAGCTTGCAACAAACCAGATTGAACACAAACATGCCAAAACATGAGGGACTGTGCGTTTGAGCGTGTTTGTCAAGTTACAGTTGTTGTTTGTTGGCATCTGCTGATTTCCCACGTTTCTGACGGTTTGTTGCCGACATTGTTGTTTTCGAGGAGGTGAACGTGCTGAAAGGGTTGTTCGGAAGGTCTGCCTTTTTGTGTTTCGGTACAGCTTTGAACAGTTTTGGATAGAGTACGTTTCCGGTCTTAAAGCATCGCAGGACTTGTCTGACGTTTCGAAGTTGAAAGTGACCGTCCACTATTAAACCTCTTCAACTAGAAGTGGTATACATATAATGAGCAAGTGGTA
>CAXAMN010023494.1:0-16610 GCA_963970005.1 Durusdinium trenchii
GTGAGTATTCACAGCTTGCAAAAGAAAAGAACAAACACTATCAGCTGGTGGAAGCCCACGACACATCATTTGATGCTGTTTCAACTTCAATGGATTCTGCAAATGAGATGTCCTCTTCTGTAGAGGTGCAAAGCAAACCCATATACTTGCCTACCATCAAAGTTTGGAGGGGCAATGGGGCCATGAGCATTGGTGATTCTCAGTTTGGAATTTCCAAGGAGATTGTCAAAGCTGAATCTGAAAAGGATGGATTTGTTTCAGGCGGAAGTCGTGCTTGGAAAGAACGAGCTGGTGGAACTGTATGTGGGAATGATGAGTTCAGAGTGCCAATGAAACTTTCGTGCTTTGAGGAGTTCGGCTTTTGCTGGCGCACTGTGAGCAACAAAGATTTGTACACCCGGCTGGAGAAACATTTGATGCGGTTTGTTCAAGAGCATAGAAAGAAGTTCTTGCACAAGAAGAAGAACCTCGGACCCAACGCAAATGTCAATCAACCAGTACTACTTGCTTGGGACAGGTTCTTTGGCTGCTTCAATGTAGTTTCAAGTTTTACTATAAGTCTTTTAAAGTCTTCATTGTGTTAACTGTTAACTATAACGCTTCACAAGTCTTCACTATTGATTTAACTTGAAATTTGAGTTTCTGAATGTCTGAGTATTTGCTAGCTAGTGAAGTAACTAACTGATCTCTTGTTGAGTCTTGAATCTTGCTATTTATCAAACTTCAGTCTGTTTGCTCAGTTAATTAGAGATATATACAAAGATCGATTTGAAATGCTGGAAGCATTGGCCTTGTATATACAATATATGCTATATATATATATTTAAATATATATTTTTTTTAAATATCAATATTAATATATATATATATAGAAATGGCTGAACAGTCAGTCAAAGGATGCCCATTAATCATTATAGTTTAAGGTTCAATTAAGATGCGCGTTACCAACTATCAAGCTGCTTGGCTAAGGTCTGAATATCATGCCTGGGTCTTGTCAGCTTGCTCCTTTTCACCCTACACTGCAGACTGGTGGGAGTGTGCTTTGGACATCAACGATCACCTGGCAATTGCATCGCCAAAGTGGAAGAACGGAGTTCATCCTGCAGTAGTTACCCACAAAGAGCTGGCAAGGAATGTGTCAAACATTGCTTCTGCTTCCGCAAGCGATTGGTCTTGGAAGCTGTACTACGACTACAAGGCTAAGTTTGTACTCCGCGCACAGTTCTTTTTCACGCTTGTTCAGAAGCTCTTTCATCAGTCATCAGTGTCAGGCATTTACTAATACAATGTCCCACAAAGCAATCAATACTATGCGCTTGAATATAGTATAGCCTTGAACTTGGAAGCCTCTTTTGGTCGCATACTCTACATTGAGTAGGACTACATTTATGTGGAATCTAGAATCAAGAGTCTAGACTGTAGACTGCATTTAACTTTATACTACATTGATTATTCAGAAACTAATCATATACTGAGTAGATTCAGAGATGAACCGAAAAGACTCCAACTTGCAATAGACATTGTACCATTAATCATTACATTGAACTGTCTTCAAAATCAAAGTGAAAGCTTGATGATGCCTTGCACAGGTGGACGAAAACCAGATCGACAAAATATACTTTGAGATCAGCCCTGATACATCTTCCTGGGAGGAAGTTGGCGCAATTGAGCACTTGCAAGACAGCTCTGATGAAGAGGCTGAAATAGTCACCATGACATCAGCCCTGCTGCAAGTGACAGGTTCTGGTTCCAAAGAAACCGACAAGAAGAAATCTAAAGTGGTTGTTGGGCAACGACGAACACGAGCAGGCACACGCAATGCTGATGAAAGTAGCTGTTGCTTTTGCTACGCAAATAGTTTCATATAATAACAATGAGTGTCTTGTTCTTTAAGCACTGATACAAAACTATGATCAACAATCAACAAGATTGTAGTTTCTAATGACATCATAATACATCATATAAGGCTTTTTGTATACACCCTGTCATTCAGGCACACGCGTTGACAACAGCAGCAATGCAGTTGAGCATGATGAGGCTAGAGAGGATGGTGCAGAAGATTTGGATGAGGTTCATGATACTGAACTACAGCGGACTTGGGAAGCTGCACACGAAGCAGACACCTGGATAAACAATCATATCATATGACTTATGACCCACAACAAATGATTACCTCAAGTTAATGCAACATAAAAATATAAGTATATACCATCATAATATATGATTGAGATTTCATCAAACACTGTTCATGAGTAGTTATGCCTAAGGATATGGATTGCAACAAGTTTGATCAAATCATTAATGTTTGTATATAGTATATATATTTTGCTTTCGCAAGGAATGTGGGCGACCTACTTTGCGAGAAGCAATTCCACCACAACCAACGTCAAAGTCAAAGTCAAGACCATCATCTTCATCATCTTCGAAACAGCCTGCATCGACAAGCTGTTCGAGGGCTGAACTAGCTGTAGGTGGACTACGTATTGATGACGCAGGCAGAGTTTACAAAGAGGGAAAGGCAGCACCACTAGGATGGGGTTGTGAACTGAGTTTTTTTTGCTTTACTTTACTGATTTTTTGTTGGTGAGCTCAGACCTGACTTAGACAATTCTAATTTAATTCAATCGAATTAAGACTTAGGCATTTCAATTTCACAAACACTGGATGGAGGACGTATCACACAATTCAAGATAGGCACAGCTCAGCATTCAGTGTCGTTCAATTGCTACAATCATTCCAAATGCAGAGCGGTTCGTCTCATGAAAAAGCTGCCTGATGACTTCCAGGTCAGGACTGCTTCAGTTTCAATTTTCAATTTCAGTTTCATTGGTAGTTTTGGGCTTCCGCTTTGTCATTTTGTCATAGTTTTATATGTATTCAAATGTTTGTTCAAGGGGGATGCACTTCGATGGTTTGCTTTGGGGCTTGAGCACTCCAATCGCGCAGATGCTGCAAAACATTTGCAGAGGTGTTCTTCTTAGGATTTCTTTGATTAATTATGATTATGTTCTTTGCACTTCAAATTTCAAACAAATATAAATAAATGAACATTGACATGTTGCATTTGTTGTAATTTGTAATTAATACATATCATGAATTGTGTGAACATACATGTGGCTCAGGTTTGATCTGCTTGTGATGAGGCAGCCGAGCTAGATTGTGTGATCCTAGAGGTGGAAAAAATGCACAGCCAATGAGGAAGGAATTGTTCAATGTCCTGTACGTGATTGCACTGGACTGTACATGTGGAGTGTACGCACTGTATGTACACATGGAATGTACACACTTTTGTTAGCAAAAACCTTAAAATTTGCTAACAAAACCTTAAAATTTGCTAACAAAACCTCAATATTTGCTAACAAAAGTGTGTACACTCAGTGTGTACACAGAGGGTGTACAGTGGACACTGAACATGTACACTGTATGAGTGCATTCATTGATATGCACACTATTGGCTCAGCAACATTTTGTTGTGAGAATCCCTGCTGTACTACTCGTGAATCATGTCGGTTGCAGCGTCTTCGAAACATGATGGTGAAGTACCAGTACCTCCTGAAGGCTTTGAGCTGCCTGACAAGTACAAGGTCAAGCGCTGTTGGTATTGCAAAGCATGGTCTACAAGCCCATCACCATGGCATCTACGTGACACACCACTCAGTGCATGGCATCCACTCATTCCATGGGGTCGAGGGTCTCGTGCAAAGCCAATCTCAGATACCTGCAAGATTTGTGTTATTGTTCCTTACTTGAACACAAAACATAGTTTGCAAGATTTTTGTTTGTGGAGCGTTGTGTTGTTTTGTTTGGAGGAAGTTTGAGAAAAGACATGACAACTTGTCACTTCAGGTATGGACTCAGGGTGGGTGGGAAGCAGAATGGATGACGGAGGACAAGTTTCGCAAAGCAGTACAACAAAATGCAGCGCTGCTACATCCTTTTCTTGTATCTTTGAACTGAACCTCCTGTACATGTTTCCCTTGTGTATTTGTTTGCATATTGTAATTAATTTAAGTATGTATTGTATGAATATTTACAATTATATATGTCACTGTATCACAAAAGGGTGCTTGTGAGCATGCCAAGGCAGTTCGAACAAGGGTCATCAAGATGAAACAAGCTGACCCTACTGCTCGCTTTCGGCTGGAGAAGCTAGGCATTACCAAAGACGCTGTCGAGACTGCAGAGGTTGGTGAGCGCGGCCTTGAGAGGCCTGAAGAATATTGGGTTGAATTGGACAAATACGAAGCAGATCCGGCAAATCCCTCAGTGGAGCCTTGTGACTATGTCTATGAGTTGGTGGATGGAGTCATGAAAGCTGGCGTGCCTTGCATTGTGGTAGGTTTTTTTTGCGCTTTAAGGCTTTAAGGCTTTAACTTAATACATAGTGCACTATACTTTGGCGTGAAACCACAACAGGTAAATGTGCTCACTGGCAAGGCAGGGTGGCATAAGCGCATCCATAGGGACTACAACACTGTAGCTAAGAAGACAACGTTGACAGATGACATCGAGATCTGTGAGGACGCTACAAACAAGATCCATACAGCGGCGAAGTCCATTGTGCTGAAACGCAAGGCTGCCACTTTGTCTTTGCCACATCCAAACCAACATGTGGCTTCATCATCCTGTTCAGTTTCTACTCCAGCAGCAGCGCCTGAGCGAGAAGAGACCAACACCAGGAACACAGGACAGTGTCTTTAAACTTTAAACTTTAAACACTTTGACTTTGAACTTTAAACTAACAGCGTTGCAAGTTGCAACTAAAAAACTATTGATTGAGTACAATAATAGACATTACTATACTATTACTTATTGTGACACTTTTTTCGTTGTTGTATATACTCTAGTCAGGAGTCGACGACAACAAGTCAGACAGCGAGGAAGAAGAGGAGCAATTGTCGAGCAGCCTTATCACTATGCTGAAGCAATATCATCCAGCAGGGCCAGAACGAGCAAACTCAGCTGGTGCCAAATCAAAAGCCAAGTCAGCTGCACCTCCCAAAGAGCCAGCTGCAGGCAAGGCAACTATACCCAATTCAAAGGCTCGCAAGGCAACTCCAGCAGCGGTGACAAGTTTGAGGACAACTATTGGCAACGCAGGATCAACCAAGCGCAAGATTGCTGACGGCAACGGCATCAATCTTGAGGCTGCAGCATCAAAAGCGGTCAGACTCGACATCAGCGATGGATTGTCTGCTGCTGACAAGGAAATTGTCGATTCCTTTGAGAACAAGTTTGCCAAGCTGAAGATTGTGGATCCACCACTATCTGAGCCTGCTTTCAAATCCAAAATCAATGAGCTTCTTTCAAGCTGTCATTCATTTCTTGGCGAAATCAAGACTAAGAAGCGGTCAGCATCACGGAGGAACAATCAAGACGATCAACTTGTGGCAGCGCTGGAGGCAATGGAAGAAGATGTGCAGGACCATGTGAAAATTCTCAAGTGTACATTGGCAAATCTTTGTGTAGCTTTAAGCTTTAATATTTTGTCTTGAGTGTATTGATTGAATTTGACCACTTTTACTGTAAGTTTCAAGTCTACAGCTTGAATGAATCGCAGTAAAACCTTAGTTTAGTTGTGTTAGTCTTGGGCAAGTGAAGTGTTTTGTTTGTTAAGTGAAGTGTCAACAAAGGTGTATTGGGCTCTGCACAAGTTGATACTACTACAACATTGGTGGCCATGGTGGATGATGCTACATCTCGTTTGGGATGCACATTCAACCATGCAGTCATGCGGAAGGCACTCAAGAGTCTTGTGAACCAGGATGTTCAGGTATCTGCTTGGGAGAATTTGACCAATGTGACAAAGAAGACCCTTGATGCTCGCTTCATTCCTGACAGCAACAGCAAAGATGTAGTAGACGCTGATGACTTCTACATTATCCTCTTGACTCAAACATTTCAGAAGCTTACAAAGCTGGCGTCCAACAAGCTCAAACACAAGGACTTATGTCAAGTCAACATTGAACATATTTTCCAATGTTCATAGTTGTGTAAAACTTAAACTTATGAGTCTTATGATATGCGAAATTAAGTTAAGTCAAGTTTGTTTTAGTTAATTGCTCGTCGGCTGGTTGCAGGAGAGCGTATTTTGCGCTGTCAACAAAGTGGAAATGGAATCGACACTTGCGTTTTTGTCTGCTCTTGAGAGTGCATCATCCACACCAGATCGGCTGAAGACAGATGTCTCTCAGATTGTCCTTGTGTTGCGGGCAGACACAGCAGATGTATCGGAAGTGAGCAATGCAGTGCAAATGATTGAATCAATCAAAAGGTCGACTGAGGCGATTCTTGCACACATTTAGACCAATTAAGCTTTGGGGGTTGTAGGTGCAATAGTCTAAAAGTCCAAAATCCAACCTCTCATCATCGTCACCTTATTGAAATTTAACATTGAACAGTTCATACACAAATCAAATCAACAACAACCAAGGATCAAAGCATACCCTCTTGCATTTAGCTTCCTGAGCATTAATTTGGGCATGAAATTCATCAAAGAGGCCAAGGATATTGTAGCAGACAGGAAGGAAAACTTCAGCGACGCAGAAGAACTCGACAGCAAGCTCAGTGAGATGAATCAGCTGAAGCTCACTGACGATAAGTCGCTCTTGATTATGTGTCTTGGCAATTTGTTTGAAGTAAAGTTTATGATTATTTATGATGGTTGCATGTCAATCTTAATTTGTATATTGAAAATTGTATCTTAATGTATGTTGTTTGAGGTTGAAGCAAGTCTAATGAACATCTGAGCCACAAACTCCCTTCAGGGCAAAAACGCTTGGACCCTTGCACGATGTATGTCACCGCATTGTGAGCAACAAGCAGCTTGCAAAAGCGATGGGCTATGATGTTCTGAAAGCAAAGCAGGACAAGATCAAGGCTTATACTCTTGACGTGATTGTGTTCTGTTGGCAGCATCAGGTGCACTTGGTGGAATTATATAAAACGGTTGTCTAGCTTTTGTGTTGATTCTGATTCTTACTTTTGTCTTATTTTAGTTATTTTTGTGACGCAATTCTCAATGCAATCAGGTAACTCCATGGATTGCAAAAGCGACTGCAGCTGCCTATGAATGTCGAGCCATCCCTGATGCGAGTGTCCTTGGCAAATGGCCTGTGGTTGAATGTCTCTCTTGCCTGGAAGCTTTCCAGCCTGCTTCCTCCTTGCTCAACGCCATTGCTGTAATTGGGAAAACCATCACATACATTAGAGGTGGTTCAGCGAGTGATGAGACCGATGTACTCAAGTTGCATGAGCAAATTCACAAGGAGCTCACGCAGTCTGTAGTGCAGTTTGAGGACATGGGTTCAGAGTTCAGAAGTTTGAGGATATGATTAGCTAAGCTCAATGAATGTTAATGTGGAATCTAGAATCCCATGTAAATGTAAACGGTTATAAGTTTATATAGAAATGGCACTATACATTACACTACTCCTTGTTGGTCATTGAAGAATCAACTATAATTCTGACCAGCCAGAAATTGAAGGACAAGGTTCTGAAGCCTTGCATCAACATCACTGGTGTCCCGAAGAATGATTTGGATGCTGTCTCAATCAAGAAATCATTGCATGAGTTTTCTTCAGCTCTTGCGACTGCTGAGTGTGGGATCATGAAGAAGGGAACCCAAAAGCACCAATCCAGCATTGGGATGTACCTGAACTCTATGAACTTGAACATGACCGGTGAAGGCTGGGAGAAAGAGGTGGAAAGTCCTTTGGACTTTGATGATGCTCTTCATCATTGTGAGCAAGTTTCTCTTCGATCAGCTTGTCTTGACGAGGATGATGAGTTGCGGGGCATTGGATTGTCTGCTGCCGTTCTTGCGAAAAGCCTGTTCGAGCTAGGACTTGTGTTTCAGTTTCAAGTGTTTCAAGTTTCAAATTGCAAGTTTCAAGTTTCAACTTTTCACCTTTCCTAGCCTGTAGTTTTTAAACTTTAAACATTTAAATTTATTTCAATTCGAGAGGCTCAGGTTCCAAATTGGACATGACAAGTTGACAAGTTGTTTTTGTGGTTGAAGGACGATCTTATCTTGCACTGAAGAAAGAAACGTGTCCTAGCGCTTCAAAAGAACGGCTTCCATTCCTTTGCGCTTCCGCCTTCAGTATGGAGCTTGTGGTGCTGAGGGCCTTCAGTGACTATGAGTCGATGGCTAACACCATTGGACAATTCCTTGCCCATGAATCTTGTGCGCCAGACTTGGTTGGTATCGAGAAGACAGTGAATTTGAATCACAGAGACACCGCGAGTGCAGTGGCACATAGTGTGCAGTACCAGGACAGCACCGCACAACTGTGGTTAGTTTTTTGTTTGACTCAAAGTTCAAAGAGATAAGTTATATATATTTAACTACTTATCTACTATATTATATAGAATACTCTATTTGTGTTTAGTCAAGTTTGGGGTAAACTCTTTCTGTATAGTAATTAGTAGTTAGTAATAACAATAATAGTAGGTGTGTATAATCACACCCAATTTGGACATAGCAATGTGGATCACACTTCCTGCAGGCCGAACAACTTCAAGCACTATTGATCAAAAATGACGAATTGAACTTGCCTTTTGCAAACAGCTTGGAGTACACAGGGGATGAGCAGGACAACAAAGTCATTCGGAGCTACATCAGTGGACTTGATGAATTGAATCAGAATCAGAAAACGATGGTATCTATTTCCAGCCAATTGCAGCATGCTCTGAACACTGCCAAGGAACCTTGGCACTATTCAGACTCAGTCTCATCAACCAATAACATTAATTCAACTCAATGATTTTCATATTAAATATTAAATCATGTTACTTGATAACTTGTTGTTTTCATCACTAGATGAAACACTGAAACACCTGATGCTGGACAAGCATGCTCCAACTTCAGCCAAGGAATGCAGGGCCTTGCTTGATGGGAAAATGGATTGCACATCGTTGGCTGACATCATTCACAAGGCACTTCAGCAAAATAGATATTGAACTAACTAGTTATACTATATGTGTGTGATTCGTTCAAGTTCAAGCCAATCACTCAGTGTTCTTGTGGGGTTCTTGGGATTTTGCCCACCTGTGGAGACCCCATGACACCATGACAATGAGGCAGATGCAGCGTATCACAATCAGGTCTCGTTGTTGGCAATCGCGACATTGATGAACATTCTGTGTAGCAAACGGTGGCACAAAGCCATTGAACAAAAACTTGCCCCTCCTGAGAATCTCAGGAAAGATCTCAAGAAGACAATGTCTACAGCTAGGGAGCTAGGTTTATCCTTGCCTGCCAAATTGCAGGCGATTGCTGCTAGGCATTCTGGTGGTGGCGATTAAATGGCAAACAGTTCTTTCTACTTTTTGTAAATCTTAGATCAAATCAAGTCTTAACTTAACACTTGTTTGTGTGGCGTTTTATGTTTACTTGTGCGCTGTGTTTGTTTCAGTAGTTTCAATTCTATTGTTCAATTCAATGATTAATTCAATGTTCAATTGATTGATGTTGATTCGAGTTTGCTGGATATGACTAGACTTGTGACTTCTAGCACCACCACTGAGCCTAGCTGTCAAATCGTCACTGTACTGTTGGGCTCATCTTGCCTTCAAAGTTGAGGATGAGCTCTTGCGCTCGAGTTTGGGTTGCGACTCTTGCGCAAAAGTTCCAATGCTGACTAGGTTGGTGGCCACTAGGTTGCGGTCACACTGTCCACAAAAAGTGGATGCTGGGTATGCAAGTTGTCAGTAGAGTATGTGTGTGTCAGCTGCCCATGAACAACATATACTGAGTCTGTATATATAATATATATTTATTTATATTTTATATCCTTAGTCTAGCCAGTTTTGATAGTTCATATCATATCATAAGTTACAAGTTACAAGTTGTTGTTTTGTATTTTGAGGCAGTTGATGACTCCTGGCATTTGCTGCACCTAATTCAGGGTCGGTTAATCCGAAATCCAATCTAGACACAGTTTCAAGCAAACATAAATAGTGAAGAGACCATGGATTGGACCAAATTCATTTTGGCTCCAAGCCCAAAGAGAAGTTGAAGTTAGTCGATGCAAAACTGAGTGCCTTCCTCTTAGACTCTTTGGCTTGCATATGTGAAGAAGGTCAACCGCTTCAGATCATTACAGTAGATGTTTCTGATTCACGAGCTTTTTTTTAAGTCAAAATTCGATTCATATGTGTTTCCTCATTCCATCCGGAGTTAAGGATCAAATGCATCATCAAATGAGTGTTTTACTAGTGTGACAGTGTGACACTAACACTTGACAATTGATATTGATTGATTTGCTTACCATTTATCGTCTCTTCTTGTGCCACTGTTTGGTGTTTGGACATTTAGCATTTTCGTTTGACCCGTTGTGGCATCATGGGCAAAAGGGCAGCTACACCACGTCCAAAGCCTGCTCCCAAGATAAAAGCTGCCAAGGCAGCAGCCAAGCCTAAGCCTAAGCCTAAGGCCTTTGGTAAAGCAAAGGCAGTTCCCAAGGCGAAAGCAATCGATGAAAGGATTCCTATTTTGCCTAAAGAAGAACAGGAGAAGTACAAACAGCGATGGGCAAGCTTTTTGACTTCAGCCCTTTGGCCAAGTAATCTACTAGGTGGTCATACAGCAATATTTTTGAGTTTGGACGTTGAGCAGCAAATGCTTACTTACAAGCAACAGACTTGACAGGTTCAGTGCAACTTCAAACAGCTTTGTTCATCTCAATTTCAATCTCAATCTCAAGTAAGGCGAAACCTGCTGAGACACCGCTTCCTCTTCAGTCTGGGCCGTCATCTTCCGATGCTGGCATGGATGCTGCAGCAACTATTGATGAAACTCGTTCAACTATGACAGAGGCCTTGGAGACCCTTATGGATGCAGACATGAGCACAATGGCAACTTTGACGCAACACCATGCAACAATAACTTAGACTTAAACTAAACTAAACTTAAACATATTCTTATATTGCTCAGTTCATCATACATGGTCTATAGTTGAGTTTGCTTGATTGCAGCGACAATCGCTCACGGTTGAATCTTCTACAACAGCGGACAACCAGGATGAAACCATGCTGACAAACGAGCATGACAACGGCGACCATGATGATCGCGATGCAAACGATGCTGCTGATGATCATGATGATGTGCGCTCTGCTGATTCAGACTTTGACAGGAAGCTGAATATATCATTGGCACACCCGCGACTTCAAGACTATGTAGACTATGTCAGAAGCCAAGAAGGACTTGACGAATCAGAATGGAAATTTGCAGATGATGACCTTGGAGATGCGATTGAAGATGTTGCTGGGTTTGAGCGATGGTTGCATGAACAGGGGATGACATTGACGGCACCTTCTACATCGGCAGGGAGGGAGACTAGTTCAAACCATGTATCCGTATCAGAGAACAAACAAGAAGAGTCAGAGCAACAAATATCAGAGAACAAAAAAGAGTCAGAGCAACCTGTTCAGACTGAGAGACCAACACATGTACAAGTGCCAGCAACTGAACAAGTTGATCCAGGACCAGAAACAAACATAGACAATGAAAAGAAAGAGCATGAGAAAGTTGACTCTGAGAAAACCGTGACTTGTAGTGAGAACGAGAAAAAGACTGAAGAACAAGGCACTGGATGCAAGGATGATGACGAGAAACCAAACCAGGCTGATCATTATGATTGTCAGGATGAGGCACGCAAGGTACGCAGCTATCTTCGTTCACTTCCAGAAGCACCAGAACTGGTTGAAGTTGACGCTCGAGACATTCTTGGCACAGCTGCAAAGGCTAGCGGCTACACTCTGTGCATGTGTGTGCGCTATATTATATGCAGATTGTTTGCTTATATAAACTCTGTGCGCCCTAGTTTACGGTGTACAGTAGTCTACAGTTTAACAGGCTGCTTTGGACAAGCTTGCAGGTCATGATGCAGAAAGCCAAGATCAAGTATGGAGATGTATTGGCGGCCAAGATTCGAGCTCTACCAAAAGAGATAGCAGTTGGGGACTATTTCTCTGGTTCTGGAGCCTTTTCATTGGTGTCTCATGCCGCTATCAATGCAATCTCTGCGATGTTTCCAGACGAGGCAGAAGAGTTGGAGGCAGACTGGCAAACACACTTGGTTCAACTCTAGACTCGACTCTAGACTCTATTCATTCTATAGATTCTATTCGATTCTCTCTATACTATACTATGCTAATGCTGCTAAACTAAACTAAAGTTACTTAACTATGTGCCATCTGGTCTTTACTTTTTTGTGTATGTTTCTGTTTCAGCGAGTTGACCACTTCTGTTTGCTGAACTAGTCCAGGTCAAGCACGAGTTTATGGCAGAAGTGGTGCCATTTAAGCAAAAGTTTCTTCTGGCGGCACTTCCCAATGTAGATGTACCAGATTGCTGTCTTTTTTCTGATGCCAAAACAGTTTTCACAGAAGAGCGCCAGTGCTTGCGTCATGAAAATTGCATTGGAGAGCCTTTTATTCAACTTAGGTAGCCTTTACTTTACATTGCACAGCACACAACCTGTTGTATAGTTTGGTATTGTTTTGTTTTGAGTTTTGATTGATATATGATGTGTTTGCTATTTGCTGCTCACTTAGCTCGACGCCATACTTAAGGACATGCCCGATAGTCTGACTTGCTTCAACGGGGGGTTCAGCTGCAAGTCGTTTTCCAAGCTGAACAATGACTATGAAGCGTTCAAGCGTGCTTTAGCTGACCAAATGGAGGACATGAGTTAGATACTAGCTACATAATGTGTAAGTCGAATCAATGATCAAATTTAGATTCAAACCTCTAGCGATTGAGGTGATGTATTATTGTATAACTGTATGGTATGGCCATCGCTTCATTTGATCTCTTTGTGGACATTTGATTGTCGCCGCCAGGATTCCAGCAGCTTTCAAACTTTCAAGTGCTGCCTTGAGGTGCTCCAAAACATCCAGTGTGATTTTTTTGTGCTGGAAAATGTTGACTTGGAGGAGAGCGAAAACTCTGATGGAGCCAACAACCTTGAATTGATCTTGAAAGGATTGGATGATGCAGGATACCAGACCAAATGCTACAAGCTGATCAGCTCAGACTTCAGTGTACCGCAGCGAAGGGTGAGGCTCTACTTCCTTGGCTTTCATCGGACGAAACAACCCCAAGTGACGTTCGACATGGTTGACCAGAATTTGGAGCTTTTCAGAAGCACTCCTCTTCATCCGGACATTCAGATTCAATTTGATTAGAGTTGTTTGTTGGTTACTGGCAGTTATTGACATCGAATTTATTTCAAGTTCAAGATTCAAGTTTCAAGTTTCAATATTCTAAACTTAAACTTCTAGATTCTAAACAATTTCACTTCATTTGTTGAGTTGCAGTTTGCTTGGGTGTCCGCTTGGGAACTTGGAACTGCATCTGTAGCCTGTAGCCTCACTAGTCACTGGACACTAATGAACCAGGCACCATTGACCAATACTATACGCTACTTATCACCCATCATTATCACTTCATTCAACCTAACTATCACCAATGAGACTGCCTACTACCACTATTGCTACTGCTGTTACTTCCTGTTCAGTTCAATTTTCATTCACAGACTATTGGTACCTGTACTAACTACTAACTACGTACCTATCCAACCCAATGTAAAATGACATGTCCTGCTGTTCTTCATCTTCTGATGTTGATGTTGCTAAAATGTGCATTTGCAAAAAAAGAGACAGGCCCTGAATTGCACTGGGCTGCACTTCCATGAGTCAACTAGCCTACTATTTTCTATCAACTGCCAACCAACTATGAAGTGTAGCTGTGACTGCTGTATTGAAGCTTCAGTGGTCTTAAAGTCTTTCATGCGGTGTCATAGTTGTCACCTGGAAGAATAGAAACTTGCAACTTGCAACTGCTTAATTTAGTAGTTTATTATTACTAGTACTATTACTATAACTATTAACTAAAACTATTAACCTTTGGAATTGAATTGCAGTCCTGCTACACTCTAACTCTAACTGTACACTACACTTTAGTTTGTTTGAGCTGCTCTCAGGTGATTTGGTTTGATTTAATTTGATTAAAAATAAAATCAATAATTAATATACATAGTGACTTGACTTGACTGAACTAAAGAATCTCTTACAACTTACAACTTACAACGCCTTATGTTTTCAGCGGCAGCAGTTTTGTGTGAGGTTCAATTCAAAAGTCTAAGGACCTACGGACCTACCATTCATATCTATAATATCATATTTATCTATATAAATCTTCTGGCTTTCAGTAGCCAAACCGCTGCGCCTGAGGATGCGTTTCTTCTGGCGGATGATCACCCTGCTGTCACATGCGAACTCCAACGTAGAACTCTGATGAGACAACGGGCAGAAGCAAAGGAGTCAGAGAAGGATAAGGATACCAAAATCAAGCAAAGTAGGAAGCGTGATGCAGCCGCTGAAACTAGTGAGGTCAAATCCAATGAGAGAGATAACAAGGAGAAGGAGAATATCAAATGGCAAACGAATCATCAACAACTTGCTGAATTGCGCACCTTGGTTTGAATGAATCTTGAATCTTAATCTTAATTTAATCTTGAATCGTAAATATTGAATTTCGAATCGAGTCTTGAGTTCCATTGAATTATATTTATTGAGCCAATTGAGTCACGAATCTACCTCAATCTCATGATTGGACTATATACCAGTGGTAGTTCATTCTTTGAAAGTTCTTTGTGATCTACTGCTCACTACTAGCGTGTGGCAAGCTGCGTTGCTTCAGGTGGTATCCAATGGCCTTTGGTGGTGCCTGATCATGTGGCAAGTCTGCCATGGTTTGGCACTCTGAGCGCAAGGGAGCAGGAGGCGTGTTTCTGTTTGCTTGGGTTTCAGTGTCACAGTGTCAGTGTCAACTGTCAACTCAACTTTCAACTTTCAACTAGACTCTAGACTCTAGAGGAAGTGATGAAGAGCTTGGGTAGTTGAATTTGTCAAAAATAAAAAATCAAAACCTCTGCACGCTGCAGGTTTACCTTTTCACGCTCAATGAGCAAATGACCTTGGCACAGAGTGGTAAACCACCAATTGGCTTTGCAGACCTATACCACAGTGCAAGCAGGACAGCAGTATCTGGAAAAGAGGTGCTCGCAAAGGGTTTCAGAAATAGGACATCTATCGAACCACAATTGCAATTTGCAATTTTGAATTTTGGAATCATGACTCATGAATCATGAATCAGTTAAGTTTTGAATTTTGAATCTATGTCAAAGGTTGCAAGTTGCATGCAAAGAAGTCAGTGACAGTGAAAGTGAACTCCTTCTGGAGGTCCTTGTGACAATCCTTCCTTCGTCAAAGATCATGCACATGGACCGCAAGCGTCTACTACTAGGCATGGCGTGGAACTGTGAAGCGTGGTATGGGACCAAACTTGACTTGAACTTGAACTTGAACAATTATATTTATATTATGTATTTGTTTTATATTTTATATTGTTTTAGCTTTTTTGTAGATTATAGATTCTAGATTATAGATTGTTACTGCTGCATATTGTATATTTGTTGAATATTGGATTGGATTCTGGCAGGCCGTGAACTACTTGCTTTGCAGGGCCTGCAGTACAGCGACACTGTATTGAACTGCTTCTCTGAGCACCAGCTGTCAGACATTGCTGGCAACGCGCAATCTAGTGCAATTAATTGTGTACTTTCGATTCTAGTTTATACTTCTGTGAGCTTCAGTCTCTTTCATGTGGTTTCACTGCATGTGTTTACCGAACCACCCTCCAAGGTACACTGGAACAGTATGCCTTGCCGTATTTTTGGCTGGCCTCATTGAGCTGTCGTTCTCTACTGCGAGTGAATCAGAAGAAGAAGATGAAATTGCCAATATGGTGAATCAGTTGCTCGACACTCTCAGACTGGCCGACTCTCAACCAGCTGAACTTCAACAGTTAGTAAATAAGTTATGAAGTTATGATTCTAATTTTGATTCTACATTCTAGATTCTAGATTCAAGATCCTACGACTCTACAATCTCTAGAGTTTGCACGAGAGTCACGAGAGGTTGATATTCGTTGCATTGCATTGTATGCTGTGTGTTGTGGAAAGCGACATCTGCCTACTAGCCGCTAGAAGTTACAGCAAACTAAGGCTTGCGAGTCACGCAGTTTCAACGGCTGAGACGGCGACATGAGCGCGCAGAGGTTTGAATCCATCTACTCCCGAACAGAGGTGAGTAGATGCGCTTGAATCGAACTTGAACTGAACTTGAAATGGTGTTTGCTCGCACAGTCCAAAAGCAAACATGAACAGACTTGTACGTGGCCGATTGGGGTCGGCAAAAAGGAGTGGTGAGTCAGCAGCATGTGATTGTTGATTTTTTTGTGCGTGATCGCACTGTACAACTGATTGCGCAACCATACCGTGCGATCGCACAAAGGACTGCACAACTGCATCGTGTGTCGCACATGGGACTGTACGACTGTACCGTACGATCGCACGAGTGATCGTACAACTGACCGTTTGAACGCTCATGTCTTCTGTATACCCTCACTGCTCTCCATGTCAAGACTTTTCAACTTCCAATGGCACATGACTCTTGAATTTAGCTAACTCAAAACAAACCTTTTACATGCATTACTTCAAGATACATCCCAACCAATCGCTAGACTCCGACCAATAGCA
>CAXAMN010023495.1:0-44970 GCA_963970005.1 Durusdinium trenchii
AGCACGCGGTCTAAATCGCGCCTGTGGTGCCAGCTGATTGACTGTCGCGCGCTGGTCCAAAGTATTTGCACCCTGGGGCTTCAACGGTGTGGAGTACGTAATTCCGGCGGAAGGCTCCATCTTGCAGGCAGACCACCGTACTCGGCAGCTGAACAATTAGCGGCCTGTTACAGTGCTGCCAGGCCGCTTCGCCAATTGTGTGTATTCCTGATTCCACTTGCACATGCCTCAAGTCAATTGCGTGCGTGAAAGCATGGGGTTGCACACGCCCAGTACGAATGGGCGGTACTCGGATTGCTTTAGCATTTCTCTTCAGCTGCTTTTTTTTACAGTCTCTGAGAGTATCCCAGATGGGGTTCGCCAGCATTTCTCCAGTGTCTTTATGGACAAAGGCCAGCTCGCTCCCAAAGGTACTGTGTCCTCCAATGGTCGGAACAGTTTCAGACTCGTCTAGGCGATCAAACTCTTGGAGATCGATGACAACCTGTATTTCTTCTCCAGAGAGGGTTGTCAGCAGAAGTTGCAACACTAGCTGGCGTTCATTGCTGATCAGTGAACTCGTTTGCGACCAGGTGTCACCAACCATAGCGGCAGTGGGCAAAGCTCCTACTCGAGATTTGAGCCTGGCAACGCTGAGGAACAGCTACTTGGGCAGCCGCCCTTGGTTCTCTGGTCAGACAGGGTACCGCAGTCTCCCAAGTATCGAGGAGCGGCTTTTCATGGTACATCACGTGATGAATGAGGCGCCGGCGAAGCCCTTTATTGGGTCCGTAGACACGTGACTCCCTTGTCGTTGATGGCTAGGCATTGTTGCATAAAAATGTTGATCGTTCGCCCCTGATGCAGCACAACTAGCTTTAACAAGGCAGGGGGGAAGTCGAATTGGTCCCTCCACCCCTCAAACAGGTTGCCATTCTTGTCATAGCGTTCGGTGAGCGCAGGATGTGGCCGCGTGGCCGTGGCCGTGGCCGTGGCCGTGGCCGGCGGTCGTGACCTATACTGGCTGTATGGCCGGAAGGTTGTGGCTAGATAGAACCCACCAATCGCATTCGGCCACAGCTTCTAGGTGGCGCTGCAAAGAGGAGAAGGAAGAGCAAAACGAGTTTGCACGCACGCGGAGTGTAATCGATCCATGTGCTCTAACAGGATGACAGGGATGAAGTTCTTGTTCCAAAGCTTGCATTCTGCGTCAGAAACGACAGCTGCGAACGCAGAGAAGCAAAATTAGCTTGCCTCTACTGCTAGATAGCTGAAAGTCAGGCTGATCTGTGGCACTGTAAGCATTGAGTCCTTAACAGAGACACGCTCTACGGTGAGTGGTTGCTTCCTGGTGGGTCTTTGCGGCACTTTGCGATGCAGATTTAGAGATGTAGCGTATTTACACGCGCTGTCAACTTACTCTTTGAGTATATCCTTTTAGAATGTGAAGCGTCCCTATGTTGCGGAGTTTTGTAGACTGGCAAGGAGCTATCACTGCGCGGGGCGGTAAGTCACAGAGTACTGACAAACTTCAGTGAAGTGGAAAAATTTGTTACTGAGAAGAACTTTTCCACATCGAGGGTAGCTGGCTGATGTCAGCTACAATTCTGCAATATTAGCTTTGTAAGCTACACCCCTACACCCCTCCACAAGTTTCTGCGCTAGCAAACTCGAATGGCGCGGCTGGCAAAGGAAGCTTTGATTTACTCTATCGTGACGTCCATTACAAATGTGGCTCGCGACGAGTTTGGCCCTCAGTCAGCTTTTTTGCGCAAACACGGGCTTCGCCGTCTGGCGCGTGTGGAACAAGTTCAACAACAACCTAGCGCAAGATGACCTGTGCAACCTCTGCACACATGGCGTCTCCGCAAAGATCCTTTCGCGGCCGCTGTGGGGACTTCTTTGATCACCTCCCTTTTTTTTTGCACGAGTGGAGGCGCTGTGTGCGCAGGTCATGCACAAGTCACCTTAGTCGAGTTAAGAAGGAGTTACTAGACAGGTTGCACATAACACGAAAGGACCAAAGCAACCCAACACCCACCAAAAAACAACACAACAAAACCCAAAAAGAGTGCAACCTGTAGCGCAGCTCCGAGAGCCAAGAAGGCATGAAGAAGGTGAGACAGGGGCGATGAATTCCGCAAAACGCTCAGTACTTCTTGTTCTTCATGAAGCGGAGCAAGGTGCAATCGAATCAGGGGCATAAGAGCCCAACGAGCAAACGGTTGCAAGTACTGCTTAGGCATTTGTCACCCTGTGAGTGCCGTAGCACCACCAAAAAGGCAAGGATGAAAACGATGGAAAGGATGGCACAGTCCAAAATTGCAGCATTGCTACTGCGCTCATACCACCAGTGAAAGTGTGCATCAAATAGAAGCGAATTGTTAGTGAGGGAATGGCCCTTTGATCTGGGTCCATTCGTCACGATTTGCCTTTTTGCCAGCTGGTAGCCACGAATGCGGAACCAAGGAGGTGCCGTCAAAGGAAAACCACGGTCACTCAGCTCGGTATTTCCAAAAAGCCGAGGATGAAGGACAGCGCAAGGTCACCGAAATGGTTCAAAAGAGGTGGCAAGGGAGAGGTGCCTCCCTTTCCTCCCTCAAATAAAGGAGGCACAAGCAGAGCATGTCAGGCAAGTCAAGCACACAGGGCTTGACACAGAGCGTAAAGCGTGACATGCTCCAGCTGTGGGCAGCCATCCTGGACAATTACTGCACTTTGTGTTGCTTTTCATCTTCTATCAGCCTCTTTCCACCGCGGCCATCAGGAGCGGCCAAAACATGCATGCGCCCCATGAACTATGATACTAAGTTAGGAGGTGAAACAGGGTGAGACGCCGTTTTCCTAATTCTGTACACTGTACTCATCCAGAAACTTTGCTTATGTAGTCATTATTGGTAAACAAGTGCGCTTGCAGCTTTCAAAAAGACATAACGAGGTATGATTGGGATATGATTGGGGTCTAGCCAGCACACGGGCGCAAGCAGTGACGCAAGACATCCGTGAGCACGTCGACACCAACTCTTAATCGAGAGCAGCAAAGGAGTCATCTGCCCATTGATCCTCGTCTTCTTGAGTGCGTGGCAACCATCGAACCCAATTCGGCATATCTAAGTTGTCACAGCGAAGAAAAGCATTTCCTCGAGAGTAGGTGCCCCGCCAGGTCACACTTTGGCCATTTCTCTGAAAGCGACAGAGCTGTGTGCACCCCGCAAAAGCTCGTCGTGCAATATAGAGCAATGTGGGAGGCACGTGCACCTCTGTTAAGGCACATTTGAGGAAGGCTTCCTGTCGAATCATCCTCAGTACTCCAGGGAGTTTCAATTTTTGCAAGTGTTTGCAGTGTGCAAAGGTACCTCCCATGATTTCTGTGATTTCAGTTTTACGAAAGGCTCGGGGCATGAGTTCTGCCTGTGGAGCGAGCTGATTGATGGCATCATGAGTAGTCCCAATCTGCAGAAGCGCACAGCACTCTTCAAAGACCTGTGCTCCAAACTGCTTGCATCCTGGTGCTATGACTCTGCGCAATGCATAGCAGCGGTGAAAGACTTGCGTTTGCAGGCTGGTTACAGTGCTGTCCAGATGTACAATTTGGAGGTGCTGACAGTTGCGCCAAGCCCCCTCCCCTATTATACGGTAGCCTGCATCAACTTGCACACGCCGCACCTCTCCAACGTGCGCGAAGGCCTGTGGAAAAATCCGATCATAGTCATTGAACGGGACTTGCAGGGCTTTGGCTTCCCCTTGCATTTGCCCCTTATGCTCGGCTTGCTCGAAGCAGGGGCTGACAACAACAGTAAAGCAGTTGCAATCTCTCAACGTGTGCCAGATTGGGTCAACTAGCTTCTGTTGCGAGTTGCGACAAACAAAGCTTAGTTCGCACCCAAAGGTGCTGCTTTCACCTATCACAGGCAGTTGTTCCATGACTGCATCTTCAAATTCATGCAGTCGGTCGAACTCTTGAATTTCAATTGTTAGCTGGGCTTCATCGCCAGCTAATGTGGTCAAGACCAAATGCATAGTCAGTGCCCTTTCTTCACTCCACTGCGAAGTAGACACCGAGATATGGTCAGCAATCATGGCAGTCTCCCCTCTATATGACTTTGCACTCTTTTCTTCGAGCCCAAAGGGATCGCGTCTACTTACATTTTGCTTGCGCTTCAACTTGTGACTCGCTTGTGACTCGCTTTTGCTAATAGCTTGCTCTGTGTGTAGTGGATAGGACAACTGCACGGGCAGTCATCTGATCGTTGAAGTTTTTTTTCCCCTAAACAGCCAAACCACAGATTCCTCCAGGAACGACTAGGGCCTGACACCCATCGAAAGCATTAGCTGCAACTTGGATGCCGTGCTGGCCTACTCTGTCACTGCGTTGTGTGAGACATATCAGACTGCTGCACTCCGCCAAGGCACGGTACCCAATGCTGCTTACAAACGGCGGAAGTGCTATTGTACAAAGCGAAACACAAGCTTCAAAGGCTTCAGCGCCTATTTCTGTGAGATGTTTTGGCAGGGTGATTTGCGCCAAGGCTCGACAGTGTGAGAATACTTGCGCTTGCACTATTCTCACTCGCGTGTGTGAAAGGTCAATGGCAATTAATTGCTGGCATTGCGCAAAGGCCTTATGACCTATAAACTCAGTTGCTTGCGAAAGGTGGATGTCTTGAATGCCTGACGAATGGAAGCACCCCGTTGGCAATCCTTCTGGTGGGGATGTTAGTTCTTGAATCCCGGTAGTGGCTCTGGTCCGGGGAAGACCTATTTGCGCTAGCCTTATGCAACCTTCAAAGGCATAGGGTGAGATTGTGGCACCACAGGCTAATCTGCAGGGGCGCACTGTAAGCACTCCCACCTGTTCTAGAGCACAACATTCTGCAAAAAGTCGAGCGCCTAAGAATAGGCACCCTGGCATCACCACTGTGGTAAGTGCATAACATCCTTGAAATACAGCATTCGCCACTGTAACCACAGAGCTGGGCAGTTTAACTATGGTAAGCGTGTGGCAGTATCGCCATGCCTGTCGCTCAATGGTACGATATCCCGCCTCAACTTGGACATGCCGAAGCCGCGCTACGGCAAAGAATGCTTTGGCAGGAAGAATGCCGGTCCCATTCATCGGAACCGAGATTGCTTTGGGGTGGTCCGCATATTCTTCCCTTCTGATTTGTTCCTTCGAAGATATTACTCGGAGGCTATTCCAAACAGTGAGTTGGTAGCGGTTGTTCTCCCAAAGCTTCTCATGAATGGGGTCACTGAGGGGGCTGTCGGCCTCATCTGACAGAAGTGCCAGCTCACATCCAAAGGTGTCAAGGCCATACTTGTTGGCCAATAGCTCTACTAGGTAGTCTTCAAGCATTTCCCAATGATGGTAAATGCTCAGTGGGACAGTAGTTTCAATTTCATTTCCTGCTAACGTGACAAGCCTCAAGGGACAGCGGCAAATGTCTGCCAACTGATCTGCATCGCTGTCTCTGGTATCCATGAGGGATGGTGTTGCAGCAGTAGTTAGGGCTGGTTTGAGCCAATGGCCGCCACCGTTTATTGCATTGGTTCTGACTGTCCGGTTCGTGCTGGTGGTTCCTTTTGTTTCTCTTCGATTTGGTCGCATTCTGTCGCTTGGATGGGGTTGGTATGGTCCATTGACCCGTAAAACGCTTCAAAAGCTGATCCTGTACGTTCATTATACAGGACCTCCATGTCTTGCAAGTATTGCGAGTGGCAAAACCACCCGACCCTGCGACACCACTCCGCCTCTGTAATGGCATTGTGCTTTGGGAGCGCATAGGGCCGCTCTACTTTGTCTTTGAGGCCAACAGGGTATCCTCCCTGATAGTATTTCTGGAGCAACTCTTGAGGGGTGTAAGTCAGGGTCCCTTTTTTGGCAAGAAGCAGCCAGTTTGGCCTTGAGAGAACCACCGCTAGTCCTGTGAGGAGCCATCTGGAGATGATCTCATACTTGTTGCCAATGGAACGAGCTGCATAGGGTGTCTTTAGCTCGGAGGAGGAGGCTTTGCCTGAAGGAGAAACACCCTTGTCCGTCCGGCGGTACATACTTGTCATCTTCAACTTCTTCTGTTTCTTCTTCCACTTTATTTGCTCTATCGAGTGCGCCAGAATCGTCTTCTTGCTTTGTCAAGGGAGGCTTTGTTTGTGTGGGGGGTACAGCTTGCCGTACGTCCGGCCACACTGGTACCTCTATTCGAAGAGTGCTCTTATAGGTAGAGTGAAAGGAGACCATTTGGCCCAGGTTCCCATCTAGCAGACCTTGCTCGTAAGCAACAGCAAGGCTGGGAGTATCCGGGAGGGTCGCACCATAGGAGGTGTTTGGACGACACTCATTCTCATAGGTGCCTACCACTATGTACGGGCTGTTTGTCTCACTTTCACTATTGTGCTTATAATTCCCTTTTTCTTGAGTGGCTTCTGTGAAGTGCAAGTCTGTTCTCATACGAGCTATTAGTTTGTGCAGCTGGACCGGAAAATAGACCGCTTGAGAGCTTTGGCCTCCAGGAAGCTCAACCTCCGGAAATGTGCATCCCGAGGGCCATCCTGGCGCAGCCAGGAGCGCTCTCCTTTCCATATCAAGTGAACGCTGACCCAACCAAGACAAGAGGACTAAACCAACCATGGGAATGACGTGGAGACCGAAACCATTCATTTCCCCCAAGAGAGAACAGAACGGGTACCCGTTCACCCCAAGGGGACGTGGAACACGGAAGGAACCATCACAAGGTACCCCTGACACTTCCCGGACTCCTGCCAGTAAGAAGTAGTTCAACCTCAAAGGAGAGGTCAAACTAGGTCACCTTTTCAGTGACTCCGGTCCCCACAGAGCACAGCTCGGGTCACCCGCAGATGACCCTCATTGTGGCCAGACTGTACATTGAGCCCACTCTCAAAGGAGAGAGTGGACCGACCGGTGACCCAGTCGTTAGCGATTCCTTACATCTGAGTGGGATGTACCTGTCTTGGAACAGGACCCTAACCCAGTTAGGAGGAACCGACGGTCTTGTCCACCGTGAGCTCAGCTGCCCATCGGTAAGTGTTGACCGTTGGCCAACGGGTTGCCCCATTGACCCCTCCTCGAGACAAGTCCCCAAGTCTTGAAGAGGTTCACGGGCCTTGCCTGTTCCCCCGGATCATCGCAAGTCGTGGCCGACCTAGACCCAAGGTGAGGTGAGACCCGTCGGTCCCGAACCACGTGTGTACCGATCGAGACAACCAAGTCACCAAGGAAGTCCCGCACGATCACCCAACATCAATCCGCAAAGAAAGATGAGGGTGTGACCTGTGGGGCCACCCAACAGGCCAACACACGCCGACTAGGGACTTCTTTGATCACCTTCCAACACAAAGGGAGACTCTTGCGCCAAGTATCCTTGACACCATCTGTGATGGCAGTCCGGACTGGAAGGAGACATTGCTCTGGCACATGGCACAGCGCTGCAATTTCTAGTTAGTGGTCCCACTCGAGCCGCCTCCTCCCATCGTGCAAACCAATTGTGGGGGCTCAGGGGGTGGTACTGATGGACCGCGTGCGGACCGGTGTGCCCAGGACATCATGGAAGGAAAGGAAACATTGATAAGGAAAAGAAACGCGGACCAACGCAAAACCAAGGCAAAAACCAAACCCAAAACAACAAACCAGCACAAAGACACAACCAACCAATTCCATCAATATCAGTGGTGTTTCCTCTGTACGGATGTGAGACAGGTGAAAAGATGATTACCAAAATGACCAAGGGCCTGAGTTCGCTTCGAAAAATGCATCTGGATAACCGGGTGTTGGGGACGGCCAATCAAATGTGGCCTCAGTCTGTTGGCAGGGGCATGGCTGGCGCTCGGCGTATGTCAGCATCCAGCGCCATAAGCAAGGTCGGCAGTAACAATGACTCATGCCCAGTGAGTCATTAGTTGCAAGGCATGGCAAGCCGTGGAAAATTCCCTCTCCGTGGCACAAACCATCCAATTGAATGCGCCTACGAAGAGCAGAGGCCGTTTCGAGTGTGGCGGTGGAAAGCAGATGAACAAGCTACCCCTTTCGTGCGCGAGAAGGAGCCAGGGGTGCAGGTGATACCTCCCTTGCGGGAGGAAACACAACACTTCGTCAGCAGTCCGGTCGTTGCAATGCCCTCTACTACCACATTCACAATTAGCCTCTGCACTTTGGATGCGCAATCAGTTGTACAGGTTGCGCCACGAAAAGAGGGAATTTTCCACGCCTTGCCATGCCTTGCAACTTCTGACTCCTTGGCCGGAGTCGCTCCTGGTAGGGGCAGTGCCACGATATGCTGTCTTGCGATGGGCTTTAGGAGAAGATGCTGATTTCTGGTTGCCCCTCAGGGGCAAACTCAGTCGTAGTCAACCCTGCGTATGGTGTAACAACCGTACACGATGTTTTCCATACGGACCAGGACATGGAGCACTTTGCCCGACTTGCTTCCTGCCTGCTACTCCAATGGACCTTACTTTGAACAACCTCTCTGATGAAAGTAAGAACTTTCTGCACTACCATCAAATTATCGTGCCTGAGCCCAAGCAACTGCCCCCTGCGTTCTCTTGCCTGCTGTCCTCTGCAGGCTGTCGAGCGCTTGACTCGTATGTTCCCTGTGTACTCTGTCAGTGTGGCTTCAACTCTATCGATCATTGGTTATCCTTTTGTCCGGTTGTACACCTCACCTGGCTGGCCCTGTGGGTTGCACCTGCACCAGAGATTAACTGGCGCAAAGTACCATCCCGCAGCATCGGAGTAGCACTTTGCTACATGCTTTTCCATCTTCGGCGATTAGTTACTGAATGTGGCGGACTCCGACCGGACATTTCGTGTGTGCGCAACCGCAAGGTCGCGCACCACGCGCTTGACCTCTGGCAGCGTATCTACCTTTCACTGCCTAGCACGCTGCTCAGGAACTTCCGTGCTCCACCACAATCCAGCAGTACGGCGTGTACTGACGCTACCAAAATTAGGTTGCAGCGATTCCCCACGGTCGTACTTGCAGCTGCACTGCTCCCTCCTAAGGGGCTTGCAACGACTCAGTCCTTTGCTAAAGGAGACACGATTGCCACCTTCGCTAAGCAAGACCACCGTCTCCGGTTGCTCCTGTCACAACACAGAAAGCTCCCTTTCCCTACTGCTACCGCGTGTCTCGTACCCTTCTTGTGCCACTGTGGAGCCACACATTTACGTTTGCAAGCCACGGATGATCTGTCTGCAAATACAGTTCTCCTGCTCGGTGAACCACAAGAATGGCAAGGTTGTCTTGCGCAATTCGACGGCTCTGCGCATAAGCACACACAAACTGGGGGGGCAGGAGTTAGCTTGCTACATGTCACGTCGTCCTCCACCTCTCTTGTCCAGTGGCTTTCCATCCCCTTGCTTTCTTGTTCTGATAACGTCGTAGCTGAAGCACATGCCTGTCGAGCTGCCATTAACCTTGCATTTGAGTACTATGTCTCCTGCGTGTCAAGAGGCATCCCCATTGACAGTGTTGTGGTGCAGGGAGACATCTTGCCTGTCATTAATTATCTTCAGTACAAAGGAAGAATCAAAAAACCTGCTGTTGTCGCCATCTTAGAACAATGCCAGCAATTGCTTGCCCGAGCGCCTTGTCTGTTCCGCCTTGTCTATCTGCCAAGGGAGTGCAATCGTCTAGCAGACTATTTTGCTGGTCAGGCCAGTGCTGCAGCTAAGGAGGCAGGGGGCAACCCACTTGTTCCCTTGCATCATGTGGCGCTCCCGCCGTTTCAATTAGCACAAGCTTTGGGTTTCATCGTTCAGCAAGGAGATGCATCGCAAGTCCCTGCCTTCGTCCTCACGGAGTGCCCTTCCCCTACTCCCCAGGAAATGCACACACTACTCCGGAGGCGCCCGCATTACAAATGGGTTGCAATGGACTATATTGCCTTGGCAGTATCGTCCTCTCATTGCCTCAGCGTAGGGTACAAGCCCACAGTTGATGCCTTGGGAGGCCGGTTCTACTCAGTTGGTAATGCAGCGCAGCGGCTGCCGCGGCAGGTTCGGCTGCTCCTCTTTGGAAATTCGCATTGGGAGATGGATATTAGTGGAGCTCATGAGACGGCAATGCAAGACAGCTGAGGTTCACCTAGCATTACTGCGAATCGCGCAAGTGAGAGACTATCTCAGAGGAGCTCTTCGGGCACACATTGCAGAGGATGAAATTGGCCCCCTGGTAAAGACATGGCCACTTATTATCATCAACAGTGCCACTCCGCAGGAGGCAATAGAGTACCTCAAAAAGCGTATACAAACGGAGCTGTCACATCATCTGGTGAGCTTTGCTCGGGAAGTGTTCGCTGCCAGCCGTTATGCCATGCATCATCCTCCCTCATGGTGCCCTACTGGTCCAGAGCGGACAGGACGAGGGGCTCCTTTTCATTACTTCGAGGTCCTTGAACAGCAGGTTACATGGGCTGCCTATTCCTTCTTACAACCTCGGGTAGGCTTCGCTTCGGCCATTTGGTTGCATGATGGCTTTTGGGTTGCCCCTCGACCGGAGAATGAATCGCTTACAGCCCTTCATACCCATCTCTGCCAGACCTTTGGCTTCGACCCTGCCGAGCCGCCACTGATGAGGTGTGATCCTTTGCAACCCAAACTTGCCCAACTGCTATCAGAATGTACTTCTGCGGCCCCTGTCATCGGCTCACATTCCTATGCCTCCTCTCAGCGGCCTCTCCCTGCTGTAGTGCGCATACACAGAAAACGCACTTTCACTGGCGCGCACCCAGAGCAACAGGAAGCCCTCGAACAACGACTCATGAAACGAATTAAAGTACAAAATGCCAAGCGGCGACGCATACGATAATTCACGACTTATGCGAACAAAACTAAGGAACCCTTCTTCTGAGCTACTCCCCTGCCGCTGCTTCCCTTTTTTGCGTGGTTACCTCTGGCCTGGGATCAGAGTTGTCGTGAATGGACTCACTCGGCTCCTCCCCTGTCTGTCTTTACTTTCGTCGCTTGTCTTGTTTACTGTTTATTTTTGTCGGTTAGTGTTTTTGTACTTTGCCAGGATCGTTGTCTCTTTCTTTTATGATTCCGCTACCTGGGCTCAAGCTGCTGCGAAAGACAAGGCAGCCATCACGGGCGGATTGTTCCTACAGCCACTGTCCCATATAGCAATATCTCATCCTATTTGAGAGGGTCTGGACCTTAGTCCTGATCCTCACTGAACGGAGCACAGTGTCAGCTGAACGTGCCTTGAGAATGGAGATTGGGTCTGGGGGACTGGACCTCACTCCCTTTGCTCGCCTGGTCTATAGACACCCTGATGGAGAAGTGCATTTTGTCCAGATCAACGTAATGCTAGCTCAGAGGCAACTTCCGCTGCGTCTGGCTGTTGCTGGCTTTTCAAGGACTCCTTTGGACGATGGTACATGCCCTCGTATATCGGAGATGCAATTAGTTGCAGTGCCAGCTGAGATGCGCCGATCTTCCCTGGTGCTTAATAGTGGGCAGGTTCTTTTTCCCTTTGAAGATTCACCACACATCACACATGATGGCGTTCTCCTGCATGGGCGGTGTGCCCCACAAAGGGCAATGGTTTATCGCATCCTCCAGCAAGCAGAATGTCTCTCTCCTCATGGATGGGCAGTAGGGCGAGGACAGGCCAGACCTCCAGAAGCGGGGGAAGCCTTAGCTTCCTTCCCTTTTTCACAGATGTATACTTTACCGGCAGTACCTGCTGCCCCAGCCCGTCCAACACCACCAATCCCGCCCTGGCTGTTGCCACAAAGTCGCCCCACTCCTCTCCACGAGCAATCAGCCAGAATTAGTGGAGACATGAGCTCGCCCCAAGCCAATACAGTGCGCCCCCCTGCCCAGCTCGGCGTGTACGCTTTGCAGGCTCTTACTGATCAGGAAGTGATTGCTGGTCACGACGCGCCGCACGCACGGCTTAGTCGAGAACTCATCACTCGTGCTAGCACAGTGCGTGCCCTAGCGTGCGATATCCAACGCACCTTCCAGAATATACATAAACATCGTCAGCACTGCAATGTTCAACCAGGGGCCAATGCGTGCTGGGCGCTAGCTAGCGAAATGGACACGATACTTACTGCATATGAGTGGTGTCCTATTGTGAACAGATCGAACCTGGCTACCGTCCTTATTGGCTGGTCAAGCAACGAGTACGCTGACTCGCATCACGGGTTTCATTACTTTCTTAACGATCTAAAGACTGATGTCACCCTTCTGGTAGTTTTGTTTCTCTTGCTCAACATTGCATGAGACTCAGAGCCTGCGGCTGTTCAGGCTCGAAGTTGAGTAGTGATTGCACGCCTTTGCCCAGCCTGGATAGGACAACCAGTAGCAGCTTTTGCCCATGGCCCTCCCCTTCATTGTTGGCCCTCATCAGTGTTCCCTCACCCATGGCCCCGATGGGCGCCCGCAAGTTGAGGTGGTCTTGCGCATACGACTACCACTAGCTGAATTTTTTGACGCTCTCCTCCTCTCACTTGCAGATCAACACCCGCTTTTTTTTCAGCAGGTAGGGCACGAGCCTGCTCCGACTCCTATGGCTCCAGTCAAAGCAGGGCTGCAGACAACGGGGCACAGAAACCCCCCTCTGAAGGAGGAAGCCTCACCTAAACGGAAAACAACTGGTCGTACCCAACCAAAGAGGCCTGCGCATCCTCCCAAGCATGCTTCAACAGTTGACCCTACCCATGAAAAGCTGCTGGCGGTACTCTCGCACGCCGCACGACTCCCTGACACGGCTGAGGGGGGAGCAGCCATGGCTGCCACAGACTTACCTCTGCCAGGCCTGGGAGTTGGAGATGCCGCCAACTGCGGAACCAGCAGATGGCTGGCCTCCCCGACAGGCAGCTAGCAGTGGACTCCCTGCACAGCAGTGCATCTCACACGGGCATATTCAATATCGTGTTGCAGAGGACGGAACGCTTGAGCATCTACCACCGCCGCGTGCCTTTGCACACCCAAAGAAGTGCCCTGTCCAGTGAACCAATGGAGAGACCCATTGCCCCTCTTTCCATTTTTTTCCACGAGTACGGACGCCGTGTGGGCATGGTGCCCAGGTCATCGTTGAAGGGAGGGAAAACAGTCTGATGGTGGAGAAAATAACAAGGACCACAACCACAACCCAAAAACCACGACCAAAGGCCCACAGGCCGAGTCTCCACCATCATGTAGTCTTTCCTCTGTGCTAGGTGAAACAGGTGAGACGAAAAAGAGTGTCTAGAAGGGGGCCTGAATTAACGAAAGAAAGCATATCGGCGCAGGTCTGTGCTCAAGCAAAGTCGCAAAAAGGCTTCAAAGGGACCTCACTTCACAATTATGAGTGACACACCCCAGTGCGGCAAAATCATGGTCACGATGCAGGTCAACACTCCAATACGGAGTATCGCAATGCTTCAACGTCGATTGCATCCCTGGCAAGTGGAGTGGCGTAGCTATGCAGCATGCCGTGGAAAAGACCTTTCTTGTGGCACAACCAGTTCAACCGGCTGCACTTACAAGTCAAGTGGCATGCTACCAATCGACAGTCAATAAGTGGCGGCCAGAATCGACGAAAGCCTGCAGGGAATGGTACGAAAAGACCCCCCCCGAAGGGAGGTCAGTTCAGCACCCTTTGGCACTCAAAGGGACCAAATAGCAAACAGAGTGGGGTGTCTTCTAGGTCTATGAAGCGCTGCACCATTGCAAAAGGTGATCGGCTGCATGCAAGGCCCGTGTGAGACTGGTGAAACAGGTGAAACTTTGGACAATCCCAGCATGATCTGTACCTCTTTGTACAAAATTGGAAATGTCGGACATCAACAAAGGGAACTAAGGTTCCCCCTGGGCATCCGCCATTGCCACTCTCTACCACCCGCCTGTTAGGAACGAAGAGCTAAGGCTCTCACTCCTATTGGCTCACAGCAATACGAATGGCGAAAAGAGGTTGTTTAGTGCTTGCGCATATTGCTTGCCTTACTCTGCTGTCAGCTAGCTTGTCCCCCATTCCAGTCACAGGATTTCCGGCTCTGTCTGGTTGGATCAGTTTTCTTCCCTGTGACGACTGGCATCTGTCGACAGCTCTCAGCATTGCCTGGACTAGACGGGTTATCCAGTTTGTTCAGGGACACTGGTCTTAAGCAATGTGCAGTTTATTTTCTTTTGCTTGCCCCTAGCCTCGCCATGATACTCTTGAGTAGAACTTCCTATGCAAGGGTACAATTGCGATGTTTCTCCGCTCCCCTATGGAATTTGCCCTGTCATGATCGTTGACCTACCTTGGACTCACGCTAAGGCGCGTGCCCAGACTCTTAACGAGTAACTGCAATACAGCGCTCGCTGCAGCCAAGAAAAAGTCTTGTTTTCATCCAAGACCAGGGGTGTGCCCCGTGTCCGGGATCATGCGCAGCCAAGGTGGCCAGCCATCGCATAGCAGGACAAATGGCGAAAGCATTCTCTTCTGCGTAGACTCCTCGCCATTTATGCCTTCCTGGCATCTTGACAAGCCTGCTAAAGACAGTGCAATCTAGGAAGGCCCTACTTCCTATGTACCTCAGCGAGGGCGGAATGGCAAGCTCCACGAGAGCTGCACAGTTCATGAAAGCTTTGACTCGGATTGTGTGAAGAGTTATCGGAAGGAGGACTTCTCTGAGACTAGTGCAGTGCACAAAGGCGAATTCCGGAATTTCCTCCACCTGGGTGTTGCAAAGGTCTATATTCTTAAGCAGTCGGCAACTGTCGCATGCATGCGCTCCGAGAGTTACAAAATGCATTGGGAGAGCAAGTGCAGTGATTCCTGTGGAGCTGAGGCAGCCCGGCTTTAACTCACTGACCCTAGCTTGCAGTACTGACTCTCGGGGAGATGGAAGCTCACTTAAGGTAACCTCAGCAAGATTGATACAGCCTTGAAAGAGGTATTGCCCTAGCTTGGCTTCACTATTGAACACATTTGCAATCCCTTCCGATGCATACACCCATTGCAAGGAGCAACATTCCGCAAAGGCTTTATACCCAAAGTCTAGGCAACCCGGAGCCGCAACACTGTTTAGTAGTTTGCAATCGCGGAAGACATTATCGGAAATGCCTACTACTGTGGCAGGCAGTTTAACGATGCGGAGCTGCCGGCAGTTTTGCCAAGCCTCTGCCTTAATGAACCTGATACCTGACTCTACACTGACATGTCTCAGGCGTGGAACCCCTGCAAAGGCCCCTTCTGGGACACTTCTCTCTGGGTTCATGGGGACATGAACCGCTAGCGGGATGTGATGGATAGGGCAATCCTCAAGTTCTGCTTGAGATGGCAGGATAACACTACAGTTTCGAAAAACGATAGTGTATTCCATGCCTTGCTGTAGCTTGTCCCAGATTGGGTCCTCTAGGTAAGTCTGTGTGGCAGTTTGCAAAAAAGTCAATGAAGCACCCGAAGACTTTGAGATCAGTAACAGAAACAAGATAGTCCATAACCTGCTCTTCTAGATCTTCAAAGCGGTCAAACTTTGCAATACTGAGAGAGACCTGGAAAGTCTCTCCCGAAAGCGTAGTCAGCAGCAGGGAGTATTCCATGACCGGCTCCTTTTCAGGGGGGGTGCTAATCATGGATGAATCATCAAATTCCATGTGCGACAGGCTATTTGCAATGATTGTTTGAGCCAAAGGTGTCTGGGTCTGTGCGTGGGCTACTCCCAAGGCCTTCGATTCTGCAGACAGATGCTAAGGCACCCACCTAGAGTCTACCATGGGCTGGCATGATATTGACAATATTCGTGGTTGAGTTCCTCGTCAAAGGCATCCGAATCAGGTCCCTCTGCAGGGAGCAGCTCAACCCACTGGGGTTTTTCAAACTTGTCACACATAAAAAAAGCATTGTGCTCTGCTTGTACCCACTGTTCAATGTCACCCCAGTCCAGGGGGGTGAAACGTTGCAGCTGCTCACACCCACAAAATGCACGGTTGCCTATATCCCTGAGCTCCGTCGGGATGACAACTTCTTGCAGTGCCACACAATTCAGAAAAACTTCTTTGCCAATTAGCGTGAGTCGTGGCGGGAGCCATATGCTGCTTAAAGCGACACAGTGGGCAAATGTGGAAGAAGGGAGGGCTGTGATCTCTGTGTCCATGAGGTTGACCTCCACAAGGCTTTTACAATTTTCACAGGCGCGCGGCCCGATATTGTGGAAGTCACTCGGCAGGCCCATTGCCCCTCTTTCCATGTTGACAAGGGCCCCCTACCAAATGTCTCTTTTTGTCTCTGCAGACCTTTGGCTCAGAGCGATAGAAACAGATTGCCAGCCGGCCTTCCTTTGCATAGTAACAGCCGGGCTTGCGCTTACGCACACATCGTAAAGCCAAACTGCACATCGAAATAGCCATGCAGACACATCCAGAACCTTTGTTTCTGGCCGATGATGGCACGTATGTCGATGTCACAGATTTTGCACGCTTTCAGCTCCACCATGGGGATATTTGGTGTGGGGTTCTGGACCTCATTGTACATTTCATTTGTCGGAAGCGGAGGGCGCAGTGCAATTTGCTGCATTTTTTTCCAGTGGATGCAGTCAAAGAAACGCAAATGCCCCTTTTCCAGAATGGACGGAGGGTTCGAGTTTTCCGCCAGCCCTACCTTCCACGAGTACGGACGCCGTGTAGGCATGGTGCCCAGATCATCATTGAAGAGAAAGAAAAACAGTCTAATGGTGGAGAAAATAACAAGGACCACAACCACAACCCAAAAACCACAACTAAAGACCCACAGGCCGAGTCTCCACCATCACGTAGTCTTTCCTCTGTGCTCAGTGAAACAGGTGAGACGAAAAAGAGTGTCTAGAGGGGGCCTGAATTAACGAACGAAAAGCATATCGGCGCAGGTCTGTGCTCAAGCAAGGTCGCAAAAAGGCTTCAAAGAGACCTCACTTCACAATTATGAGTGACCAGCAGCCACACTCCAGTGCGGCAAAATCATGGTCACGATGCAGGTCAACACTCCAATACGGAGTGTCGCAATGCTTTAATGTCGATTGCATCTCTGGCAAGTGGGGTGACGTGGCTATGCAGCAGTGCAAAAGACTTTTCTTGTGGCACAACCCGTTCAACCGGTTGCACTCACAAGTCAAGTGGCAAGCTACCACTCGACAGTAATAAGTGGCGGCCATAATCGACGAAAGCCTGCAGGGAGTGGTGCAAAAAGACCCCCCCCCGAAGGGAGGTCAGTTCAGCGCCCTTTGGCAACTCAAAGGAACCAAATAGCAACAGAGTGGGGTGTCTTCTCGGTCTGTGAGGCGCTGCACCATTGCAAGGGCGACCGGCTGCATGCAAGGCCCGTGTGAAACTGGTGAAACAGGTGAAACTTTGGACATTCCTAGGTATCTGTACCTCTTTGTACAAAATTGGAAATGTCGGACATCAACAAAGGGAACTAAGGTTCCCCCTGGGCATCCGCCATTGCCACTCTCTACCACCCGCCTGTTAGGAACGAAGAGCTGAGACTTTCACTCCTATTGGCTCACAGCATTGCGAATGGCGAAAAGAGGTTGTTTAGTGCTTGCGCATCTTGCTTGCCTTACTCTGCTGTCGGTTAGGTTGTCCCCCATTCCAGTCACAGGATTTCCGGCTCTGTCTGGTTGATCAGTTTTCTTCCCTGTGACGACTGGCATCATTTGACACTTTCAGCATTGCCTGGACTAGACGGGTCATCCAGTTTGTTCAGAGACCCTGGTCCTTGGCAATGTGCAGTTTGCTCTTTTTTGCTTGCCTCCAGCCTCGCCATGATACTATTGAGTAGATCCCATGCGAGGGTACAATTGCGATGTTTCTCCGCTCCCCTGTGGAATTTGCCCTGTCATAATCGTTGACCCACCTTGGACTCACGCTAAGGCGCGTGCCCAGACTCTTAACGAGTTACTGAGATACAGCGCTCGCTGCAGCCAAGAAAAAGTCTTGTTTTCATCCAAGACCAGGAGTGTGCCCCGTGTCCGGGATCATGTGCAGCCAAGATGGCCATCGCACAGCAGGACAAATGGCGAAAAGCATTCTCTTCTGCATAGACTCCTCGCCATTTATGCCTTCCTGGCATCTTGACAAGCTTACTAAAGACAGCGCAATCCAGGAAGGCCCTACTTCCTATGTACCTCAGCGAGGGCGGAATGGCAAGCTCCACGAGGGCTGCACAGTTCATGAAGGCTTTGGGATTGTACACTCTTAAGCAGTCGGCAACTGTCGCATGCATGCGCTCCGATAGTCACAAAATGCATTGAGAGAGCAAGTGCAGTGATTCCTGTGGAGCTAAGACAGCCCGGCGTTAACTCACTGACCCTAACTTGCAGTACTCTCGGGAGATGGAAGCTCACTTAAGGTAACCTCAGCAAGATTGTGTTGTCCTAACTTGGCTTCGCCATCGAACACATTTGCAATCCCTTCCGATGCATAGACCCATTGCAAGGAACAACATTCCGCAAAGGCTTTATACCCAAAGTCCAGGCAACCCGGAGCCACGACACTGTTCAGTAGTGTGCAATCGCGGAAGACATTGTCGGAAATGCCGACCACTGTAGCAGGCAGTTTGACGATGCGGAGCTGCCGGCAGTTTTGCCAAGCCTCTGCCTCAATGAACCTGATACCTGACTCCACACTGGCATGTCTCAGGCGTGGTACCCCTGCAAAGGCCCCTTCTGGGACACTTCTCTCTGGGTTCATGGGGACATGAACTGCTGGCGGATTGCTGTAGCTTGTCCCAGATTGGGTCCTCCAGGTAAGTCTGTGTGGCAGTTTGCAAAAAGTCAATGAAGCGCCCAAATACTTTGAGATCAGTAACAGAAAACAAGATAGTCCATAACCTGATCTTCTAGATCTACAAAGCGGTCAAACTTTGCAACACTGAGAGAAACCTGAAAAATCTCTCCCGAAAGCGTAGTCAGCATCAGGGAATATTCCATGACCGGCTTCTTTTCAGGAGGGGTGCTAATCATGGATGAATCGACTCATCCATGAGTAGCACTCCCCTCGAAAAGGAGCCAGTCATGGAATGCTCCCTGCTGCTGACCACGCTTTTGGGGGTGACCTTTAAGGTCTCTCTCAGTGTCGCCAAGTTTGACCGATTTGAGGATTTAGAAGACCAGGTCATGGACTATCTGGCCTCGGTCACTGACCTCAAAGTGTTTGGGTGCGTCATTGACTTTTTACAAACCACCACGCAAACCTACCTTGAGGACCCAATCTGGGATAAGTTGCAGCAAGGCAAGGAATACACCATTGTCTTCAGGAACTGAAGATAGATGCTAAGGCACCCACCTAGAGTTTACCAGGGGCTGGCATGATACTGGCAATAATCGTGGTAGAGTTCCTCATCAAAAGCATCCGAATCAGGTTCCTCTGCAGGGAGCAGCTCCACCGAGTTTCCGCCAGCCCTGCCAAAGCTTCGGGCAACTGTGGACGGTGCCATCATCCCGCTCTATCATCAGGGCTGTATTGCAATCAACACTAGGGGGGCCACAACGTATGGCACAAAGCGAACTCGGCTCCGCAGGATGATTTTGCACAGCACCAAAGCCACCTCCTCACTGTGTTGGCTGAATTTGTGAGCGCTGGGGTCCTCACAGAGAACACAGACCCCTCGACATTTTCCTGCAGACACGCCCCTTTTCAGGCTCACTCCCTCTGCGCGTGGGTTTCTGGACTACTACTGACAGGCAACAACAGCAGGGCCTTCGAGTAGACACGCAGCCTGCAAAACAAGCCCCCCTCAGCGTCAAACAGAACGCACGCACCACCAGATCGAATCGGCTCTACACGCAAGAGTGCAAGGTCTGCATGCTTTGGTACAGAAAATTGAAAAAACAGCAGACTAAATGCTCACCCCTGAAGGAAGAGCGCGAACTCCGTGGGTCACCAGCTGGGTTCGTGCTACCTTCGAACAGGGAATACTGTCAGTGCTCCCAATGCTCACAGGGCCATGCACAGTCGCGTTGTTGCCAGGTGAACACCTCTTCCAAGCCAGTGTGCTGCCGCGTAACCGAATGCGACCTGCCATATTTCATGCCTTTGGCAAGGCCAAAGTTGGAGCGCAGGATGCTTTACAGCAGCAGGGTTGGGAAACGCTACCGATCGCTTTTCTCGGCATGCCCAATTGTCATGACAATGTAGCAGCAGTATTGTCAAATTGCCGGCCACTGTTGTAGGCATTTCCGACAACGTCTTTCGCGAGTGAGCTTCCATCCCCCCGAGGGTCAACACTGCAGGCCGGGCCAGTGACCTGGCACCAGGCTGTCTTAGAGTGTAGACCTTTGCAACACCAACGTAGAAAAAATTCGGGAATTCACCTTCTTTGTGCACTGCACTAGCCTTAGAGAAGTTCTGCTTCCGCCTACTCTCCACACAATCCGAGTTAAAGTCTTCATGAACTGATCCCGGACATGGGACACACCCCTGGTCTTGGATGAAGACAAGGCTCTCTGACCACAGCTATCGCGGTCTCACCGTCACCCATCAATGGGCCAGAAGCCACAGCAGGCCAAATACCATGAGTAGAGCTGAGGATCACGGCAAAAGAAGCTTCCTTCAGCGCACCTCTCTACAGGAGGTTCTGCTCCTGCTTTGCATGGCGCTATGCGCTTTTGCAGGCAGTACGCACTTTCAAGCAAAGTACAAGCAAAGAAAAAGCAACACATGGCGAAGGACACATGTCCTTGACAAAGGTGGGTAACTCGTCAGCGCCGAGAGCGGTCGGATGCCAGTGATCAATGGAGAGAAGACTTTCCAGACCTGCAAAGACCAGCAATGCTTTCGCAGCGGGAATGGATGAGCACACCGCCAGCAAGCTACGGCAAGGGAAATGCGCAGACACTTTAGCTTCTCGTTTCCAACAGGCGGGTGGTGTGGAGGATGCCCAGGGGGAACCTTAGTTCCCTCTGTTGATGTCCGACATTTCCAATTTTGTGCAAAGGGGTACAGATACCATGCTAGGATAGGTCCAACGTTTCACCTGTTTCACACGGGCCTTGCACTGCTGAGATGACCTCCCTTTGGGGGGGTGTCACTCTTACCTGCAGGCTTTCGTCGTTTGCTATGGCCGCCACTGTCTGAACACCACCAACTAATATGCCTCTGGACTTGTAAGTGCAATCAGTTGAATGGGTTGTGCTACAAGAAAGGTTTTTCCACGGCATGAAGCATAGCAACCACTGATCCTCTTTGACATGGATACAGCCGGCGTTGGAGCATGGCTATGCTCGGGACCTGCATCGTGACCATGTTTTTGCCACACCGTGCAGTGGCCGCTGGTCACTGGTAATTGAGAAGTGAAGTCCATTTGAAGACTTTTTGGAAACTTTGCTAGAGCACAAACCCGCGCTGCCATGCTCTTCGTTCGAGAATTCAGGCCTTTCACTTGTTTCACCTTAGCACAGAGGAAAGACTACAAGATGGTGGAGACTCGGCCTGTGGGCTGTGGTTTGCGGTTGTTTGGTTGTTGGGTTGTCTTTGTCCTTTTCTCCACCATCTGACTGTTTTTCCCTTCCTTCAATGATGACCTGGGCACCATGCCCACACGGCGTCCGTGCTCGTGGAAAAAAAACCTTGGCCGGAGTCGCTCCTGACCTTTTCTTGGCACTTCGCAGACAGTCGAAATGCTGCGAGTGCCAAGCACCAAAATGGCTAGGATTTGACCTCGGCTAACAGCAACAGGCCGCATTTGACTGGCCTCCCAAGCAAACATCCATGATCAAATGCATTTTGCCTTTCGTAGAGAATTCAGGCCTTAGGAATTTTGCAGACTCTCTTTTCACCCGTCTCACATCCGTAGAGAGGAAACACTACCGGTTTGATGGGTTGTTGGCGGTGGTTCCGTTTTTGGGTTCTGGGTTGCCTTTTTGGGGTTGCAGCTAACCCTAGGTCCGTATAAATACTGTGTTGCTGTACCTCCTACACACCTATACAAGTTCAAAGAAAGAATGAGACTTCAAAGCTGTGGATTGCTGTGCATGTATAGAGGTTATCGAGCGGTTGACGGAAAGGGAACTTGAAGTACTATGCCTGGTAGCTCCACAAAAGCTACCCTGAGTCTCTATACCTGGCAAGGTGCCAACTACACCTTTCCATTCAGATGATGCAAATGATGCATGTGGCATTTCTTGCATCACCACCCCTCAAAAATCACCTCCAACACAACCTCAAAAAACCTTCCCTCGACAGCATGTGCCGAGGTGTGCCTTTCCCGGGCCACCCTCCAGACCCCCTAACTACTCACTTCGTTCGCCAGACACAACTCCGCTAGCGCCTTCTACGAAGGCTGGCTTTCGTAAAATAACAGAAAGAACGAAAGAACGAAAGACAGAAAGAAAGGTCTGATGTCCCGGATCAAAAGAAAACTGTTCTACTTCAAGCGGGCCTTGCCCGGCCAGTCCCAACGTAATGTGCAGTGGCTGCGTCTTGCGTTGCTCATGCGTGTCTAGCTGTCTGTTGTCGTCTTCACTTAGTCCGTTCCTGGGTCTGTCTGTAGAATAACGGGAAACCGCAGCGCACAGGGCACAAAAAATAACCAGGGTACACAGACCCGTTTGCATCTTAGTCTTCCCTCAGCAAATAACACAGAAAGGGATTGGCTTGCCTGAAAAACATGAACATGACAAGCAAATATACAATTGGACTTGCAAGGATTGCCTCCTTAACGTGACCCCAACATGCAAACATGCAGCTCTTCAAACATGTACTGAACACACTCTCGGTTTTGGTTTTTGGTTGTGGTCTTGTGTCCTTTTCCCATCATTATGTAGTGTTTCCTATCCTTCTACGATGACCTGGGCACACCGCCCACATGGCGTCCGCACTCGTGGACAAAAAGTGTGGCGGTGGAAAGCGTTGCCGACAGAGAAGACAACCCACGCCTCCAAACAACACCGCAAACAGAACGAACCAAAACCAGCCGCCAGGAACCAACTGCAACCTGGTGCGCAACTCAAGCGGCCATGTCAGCCAAAATGAGAGAAGGTGAGACCGGGGCGATGAATTCAGCCTTTGCACTCAGTACGTCATGACCACAAAGAGGGGGTGATCAGTATTCCAGCGACCGATCGAATCCTTTGAGTAGAGACCTCAATAGCCGAAGTGTAATGCTTTTTGAAAGAGGTCACTTTGGGTTGGGCTTGCGGGGCTAGCAGGTTGGTTGTGTCTTCAGCCGCTCCACCTGGGAGATGGAGCAGCAGTCAGCAAACACACTGCGTCCAAATTGTTTGCATCCTGGGGCCAGAACCGTTCTGAGCTCACAGCATCATGTCCTCAGCAGGAACACTAATAGCTTTGGCTCTTCGTCGCAGTTGCCCTTCCTGTATGAAGCACTGACGAGCAACGAGGCTAAAGCAGTTGCATTCTTGTAGGGTGTCCCAAATAGGGTCGGCGAGGATGGTCTGGGTGTTCATGCTGATGAACTCCAGCTCACATCCAAAGGTTTCATGGGGAAAGCTGGCCAAAGATCAGGTTTGCTATCAGGATGTGCTTGAGAAGCCAGAGCATGCAGGATACCTGGGATGGTCTCGTGCCCCCCCTCACCGAAAAGTCATGCAAAGGTGCGGCGCTGGACTTTGCGCGCTATCGAGCCAAGTATGACAAGACGATTGGCTTTGACAAGGCACAGAAGTTGATCGCGGGTACCAACTTGGTGAGGACGTACAAGAAGGATTGAGATGCCGGGCAATGAGAGAGATTTTTTTGAAGGCGACTATAGGATGAGGCGCCAGTACAGCTTTTGTGTCATCGATGGCAAGTGGGGGTGTGGAAATGGATGATGCTGTGCATACCCTGTTGTGCCACTCGATGACACCTATTAGCACCACGATGACGCTCAGTGTATAGGGAAGATTTGAATCCGCTGAGTATCGTACACAGAAGCTTTTAGATTACTTCATTTCAGTTGTGAGCCTTTTGTGTGCGCACATGTGCTTTTGAGGACATTGGCGCGCAGAGCACCACGATGTGTAGTGTTTGCATCCTCCACGAGAGGATGATTGTTGCATGATGATCCAAGGAAGTCCATTGATGGACATTGTTTTGAGAATGAAGCCTTCAGTGTTGCAATGAGCATTGAACGTGCTCTTTGTTTTTGACCAAGAAGAGCTTGAACGATGTAAAATTTTCTTTTGGATGCTTCCTGGCTCAAGAGCCGGGTTGACAAAATGTGAAGTTGAAAGACAAGACATGCGCATACACGGTTCACCTTCCGTGTGTGTGTGTGTGGTGTGGGCGAAAAGAGTGAGTTTCGTGGACCGACGGTCGTTTGGATTTGTGCACGCTCACTTGCGTCGGTTTTCGTTGTTTAGCTTTGTTGGTCTTGTGTGTTGGTCCGTGTTGTTTGTTTACGTGCCTAGGTGGTAGGATCGCTACCGTAACCTGTAGTTCCGCAGCACCCCATGCGAACGGGAAATATCTCCAGCGTCCAGATGCATCGGGTGTTCTTTGTGTTCTTGGAATCTTTGATGCTTGCCTGCGGAAAGGATGCTTGTGTTTGCTCAACCGTGGCTTGTGACGAGTTTGGCCCCCAGCCACCTTCCACGTACACCAATTTGCCCGTCGATTTTAACCACAAGCGTGGGCTTCGCCGTCTGGCACGTGGAACAAGTTCAACAACAACCTAAGCTGAATTCTGTTGTGTGTGGGATTATATACAGATTGTGACCTTGCGGACAATGTTCTGGAAACTTTTGCCACCATGAACGCAAGCAATGTCTGTGCGAATTTTCGTCGCTTTTTGCACCATCAAGGCACGTGGAAATTTGACTTCTATCCTGCGCAGCACAAGCGCGACCACGGTGACGCAATCACGGTTCTGCAACATGCATCCACAGCGTTCAAGCAGCGATGATCATGACTGAAATCCACGTGGAAAGAAATGATCATGGCAGTGGGGGCAGCAGCGTGGCAAGCTTTCACTCAGCAGCAGCGATGATCATGATTTACCCGTCCCATGCCCAGTGCGCGAACTGAGTGGAGAAAAATGCGCGAGTTCCTCAGATTGTCTGCGCAGTGTTTTCACCCCCCTCCTGATCACATTCATCCTCCTCACGACATTATTTCCTCACCTGCTGTGCCTTCAGGCCACCCTGTCGCCTTGCTTGTGCTGCATCTTCTGCTATGACTCTGCTGCTTTCTTCCATTGCTGCTGCTGCTGTTCTTTTTGCGCGGTTTCTTCTTCTTCTTCTTCTTCTTCTTCTTCTTCCTTTGCTCCTTCTTGAGTTCGGCATTCGGGCCCGGCTGGCCATGGCCGTGGCCGGCGGCCGTGGCGGCTGGGCGTGGCCGGCTGGCCTGGCCGTGGCCGTGGCCGGCTGAATGAGCTGTCCGGCCGGGGCACGGCCATGTCAATTCTCTGCAAATCTGCATGGGTGGCTTGCAACTGGCTTGAGCGTCGTGCTGGATCTCTTCCAGTGGGAAGTCGTTGCAGTCTTGAACCAGTGCGCCCAAAAACAGCAGGCAGCTCATGGGGCATGCGCCATTTATGCTGGGAGTCCAATGGGTGCTTTGAGGAACAGGGTGCGGTGTTCCTTTGATCGTCCGCCACTCCGCCTGTTTCAGGTCTTCCAAGATGGCACGAAAGAAAGGCTGACAAGGGATTTCAGGTCCACATCTTGCTGTGCTTCTTCACAAACCAGAATCTCCACATTTTCCATGTGTGCGCAATGGGGAGTGTGGCTGCCCTTTCTGCTCCCACACCAGTCCTGTGGTGCACCCTTCATGGCTGAGCTGCAGCCAAAACGAATGGCCAATTTTGTTTCCCATGACCCATGCCAGAAGTCCAAGGAGTTCTGGCCGAACTGGGACCAATTGCCTGAAGCAGTGCAGTCAGCCCTCGTACAGGTTGGAGTGGACAGTCCTGATTCGGCTCCAATCCAAGACGAGAGTGATCCCAAGCACATCATTCAGCAGCACAAGCAGGCCACAGGACACTTGCGCCCTGGGCCAGCGCAAGCTCCACCAAGACCTCAAGGCCAAATGGTTGGCCGAGCACCTGGCCAAGTGCAGACAGAGAGATCATACAAAGCCTTCAGTCGATGTTTGGGCTGTTGGCGACGGGCGATACCCGCAGGTAATGTCCCCAAACCTCATGCTTTGGGAGAGATCTTTGCATAGCAGCAGGACTAACAATGGACACATCCTATCCCTTGCGGTAGGGTGGACTTTGGCCCTACTCACAGGCCGATCAACCATTGCGGTTGCAGGGGTGTTTGGTGCAGGCAAGACCCGGTCGCTGACCTTCTTACTTGCTTGGTTAGCTATCACCACGAACCTCAAAATTGGAGTGGTACACAAGGAGAACCCAGCTAGTAGGGCCATCACCTCTTTCTCCCTGGATGAGGCACATACACATCACTTCGCACGCCCAGTGGGAAGAGAAGAAGCGGAAGCCAACACTGCTGAAACAGCCTTTGACCTAGCCACCCATGATAGTGCTCACGCCATTCCACGAGCCAAAGTGGTTATCTCCATGTTCTGTTTGGTGCCATGGATTCCAACCCCAAGCCTTGTCAGACTGGCGTGGTCGTGGTTTGGATGGTCGTTTACTAGAATTTGCTTGTTCAGGCATCCACTTCCTGCCACAATGGCACTAAGGGTGACCACCCAGGCGATTCGTAGAGATCCACCTGCCACAGCCACAAACGAGGTCGCTACCATGGCTCATTCTGACCTCAGTACTGGGCACGAGTAGCACCACGGAGCATGAAATTCTTTTGTCGCGCAAAACATTTCAAGCAAACAGCTTTCCCTCAGGGACGGCATTGCGTGCAGCCCCCGACCTGTTGCAGGCACACAACCTTGCTATCTGCAAGCAACGCCATGACTGGGTTGGCGCCTGTCAATCTTCGACTCATCCCAAGCTGCAGGCTGATGTTCTTGGCATCATCCACGCCCAGGTTGTTTCACACTGAAATCATCACAGTGCAAGGAGAAAATTTACCTCCAAGAGATACAAGATTTCCTGGGACCGTTGTCGGTGGCGTTTTGGTTTTTGTTGTGTTTTTGGTTTTGTTGTTTGGGTTGGGTTGCTTTTTGGTGTTTGGCCCCAGGAAACCTTTAACTCTACAACAGCTGACCTTCGCATTCTTTGCGATTACTGGCAGCCGCACGCATGCAAAAAAACTGTGCGCTGTGGAGAGCTGCTTCGAGATTGAAAAACATTGTAAGCATCTCTAGAACGTTTTTAGTGATCCTTCACGTAATGTTTAGTGATCTTACATGTTCTGTGTGCCATTTTGGTTTTAGATTGCTTCTGTCAAACATTTGCATCCCATACATGTCCGCATGAAGATTTTCACTGGCCCGCAGTGGCCCAAGGTTCGCTCTTGGAAAAATAGCGGAACCGAGCGGAGTCTCGGCTCCAGCCGCTCCACCTCGCTGGGTCCCATGCCTGATGGCCATGGTCTTCTTTCTGATGATGCTAAGCGATGGTGTTGAGCCCATGTACGACATCTTGGACGGGGAGGGGACACTGGCGGACTTCCCCTTTCAAGTACATGATGGACGAGCAGGACATGGCGGAGGACAAGAATGGTGGCAGGGATTGGTGCCCTGTGAGCGATGGCTTTGACTTTGCCCATAGCAGCATGATGGACTTTGAGATGAACAGGATTCTTGCTGTTGAAGGTCTTTGGACTGGCGGTCAGCTGAATGCTGAACCTGTTGAGAGAAGCTTGGCTTCTCGAATCGAAGATTGGCCCTCCGACTGATTGTGCGTCGAGGACTTCAACACAGAGACGGTCTTGGGGCTTGGACCACATGGAGAGGGGCCGTGAGAGCTTCATGCAGAACAAGTCCACGGTCGGTCACTGGCTACTTCCTAAGGAATGTCAAGATGGCTGAGAATGTCATCGGTGGTTTGGTCTTCGACCTCGAGCGCTATTCAATGATCTTGAATGCAATGGTGGAGAACTTTGGTGGTTGGGAGGTCTACATGTTCCTGAGCCTCTTCTTGATGTTAGGACTGTTAGGAGCTGAGATGATGCGAAGACCCCAGACAAGATTGAGGACCTTGGTGAAGAGACATTATGAGCCCAGGGGCAGAATGAGGATGAGACGTTTGATCTTTTTGTCCTTGTGGACTTCAGGCCAAGCCATGGACAGTGAACAAGTTCAGAGAATGTTCAATCACCTCTTGCAGTTGACAGAGGCAACGATGACGACAGCAAGGTCTTCGGCTATGGTGGCAGAGAAACTTGATCGAAAGGACAACAAGGGCAGCTTCAGCGAGGCTAGCAAGGTTCTGAGATCACCTGAGGCATTTGAAGCGGGTGACCCGCTCAAATTTGCCAGCTGGTCTGGCAATTTCAAGAATTGGCTGACCTACGGAGATCATAGATATGTGGATCTTTTGAAACAAGCCGACGTGTTGGACGAGCCTTGCGCTTTGGCAGAGTTTGCATCTGAGGAGGTTGTTGAGCTTGGCCATGGGCTCTATGCCAGTTTGGCATCCTATGTGAGAGGACCGGCAGCCCAGTTTGTGGAGGCGGCTTCAACAGACCGCACTGGATTTAGAGTATGGCAACAACTTCGCAACCCTTACCTTCCTCGAGACGATGGCCATTGGCCAGGCCATCATGGGAATGCCACAGCTCAAAGCTGGCAAGAGCATGATGGAGAACTTGCTTCAGTTGGACTTGCTCCTGGACCAGTACAGGGTGGCTTCAGGCCACGCTATGCCCTGGTGGTCTCCACGGTCCTTCGTGGCGTGGAACCCAATGTTTGCAAACACTTGGAACTCATCCTGGACGACTCGGTGGACTACAGCGCATTGAAGGAGAAGTTGATCTTGATGGACAAGAAGTCAAGAGTCTGGTCAGGTGACACGTACCTCAAGCTTGTCCAGAACACCCTTGACTCCAACGCCAATGGACCTGCGCCCATCGAGATTGACAACGTGAACCAGGTTGGCAAGGGCAAGTGCAAAGGAGGAAGGAAAGGTAAAGGCAAGAAGGGCGGCTGGATCCCTTTTCCCTACAGTGGTGGTGGAAAGACTGGTGGCAAATACCAGAAGCGCAAAGGTGGCAAGAAAGGCAAAGGAGGCAAGAAAGGAAAGAAAGGAAAAGGAAAGTTCCATGGTACAAGCAAGGGCAAAGGTGGCAATAACGCCAACACTTGCCGAATCTGTGGACAACAAGGTCATTGGGAAATGAGTGCCCGAACGAAGCCGATGCTGTGACGCAGTCAATGCCTACAGGGAGCACTACAGGTGCATCTGAAAGAGGTGGTAAGCTTCGTGGCATTGGCAGTTCTTCTACAGCCTCAATCACCACTAGCAAACAAGTCCGGCAGGTTCCACTTTACCATGTGGCCACTCCTCGAGAAGAGACCTCAAACCCAGTGCTTTGCGACCTACAAAGTGAAGGAGGCGACAGTTGGATCTATGACGACAACTACAAGGTCAATGTTGTGTCTTTTGCATTGCATGGTGAGTCATACGAAGAGCAAACGAACGAGTGTTTTGCAGATAGAAGCTTTCCCTGGTACTCTGGTTTGCCCACAAGACGATATGTGATGGAGGAACATGACGCAGAAAAGCCAACAGTTTTCCATGTGAACATGGTCAGAACTAATGAGGAGAAGATGTTGACCGTGCTGGATTCTGGGGCTGATGACATCAGCCTCTTGCCTCGTACTATGGCTGACAGAGGAACCTCGCAGGTAAAAAACAGTGCTCGAAGATGCACAAGGTTCCCACTTGGCCACGTATGGAAGAAAACTGGCTCAGATCGAATGTGAATCAGCTGAGGGCTCTGTCATTATAGAGGATGACTTCATTGTGGCATCAGTCCAAGCACCACTGGTGAGCATGGGCAGACTTTTGCAGAAAGGCTGGCGTCTCTGTCCTGGCGACACAGAGACTGGTGTTCAATTGCAAGCCCCTGATGCCCAGTGCATGATCCCTCTCCATTCTCGCAAGAACTCCCTAGCCTTGTTCGGCACGATCAATCGTGTACAACAGGTGCCAGATGAGCAACAAGGTGGACTTCCAGCGGTGAGAAACCGAGATGACGATGATGTGCTCATTGTTCAAACTGGGATGAAGCTCCATGACTTCTTTTGGGAAAGTTACGGCTTGAGAGCTTGGAACTGGACCTGAAGGCAATCCGTTCAAGTTCAACTACTCCAGTAGGTGCTTTGAGAATACCCAGTTGATGTGGAGCATTCATTGGTGGCCTTTGCGGTCAACACTCATTCGCAAAGCTGATGGGAGCTTGTTGAACATTGCTGTCGATACTTCGCACTTGAAGATCCAGAAGGAGAGATCCCAGAATGCAATGGAGAAGAAACACAGGTGTTGACGGTCTTGCATAAGACTAAGGAGCCCATTAAGTTCTTCGGGACCGTCATTGGTGAGGCGACAGCTACTTCAGGTTGGGTCAATGCAGAAAGTGATGATTTCCACCTCACTTCTGAGCCCATGGTGCCCTGCAGCAATGTGCAGTCAACATCGCCCTTGCAACTGCAACTGTGCTCTTGTGAAAGACGGCTCAGTCGGGTTGGGATTGCAGAGCCTCTGCAATGACTTCGGACTGGACTTGGGACTCTCTGTGGAAGGAGGTACCGTCACTTGTACTCAGCGTTGCGGAAGAGGGAACTTTTTACTCTGTTTGGTTAGCTTGTGACAGAGGTCAAACTCTTTGCAACAGGAGAAATGTTGAAATTCCAGGTTTTGTTTTTTTCCGGTTGTACAGTACTTGAATAAGAACTTGTGTTGGGCTTGGACCAAGCTGAAAAGGACCCTCTGCAGCGTCGATGCTGTGATTTGAGGGTCTATTTTTGTTTGTACTTGTAGTGACGCAGCTTTCCTTGTCACTTTAAATGTCAACTTTGACCGTTCTTCTGTTGTTCTGGATCATCTGAGCGCTTTGAATCTAAACCAACAAAATCAGCAAAACTGAGCGCACATCAAGTAGGGCACCTGCGCAAAGGGATGCGTCGTCAAGTTTTGCGACAAAGGCAGTCGACCATCAACGGGCACGTATATAGACAACTTGCAAACCACAGGTGGTGCCAACCTCAAATTTCATGTCCGCAGTCCACTTCAAGCACAAAGGTCGTGTGTAGGGGGGCCATGGGAGTGTCGGATTTAGACAGACAAATCGAACAGCTGAGAAGGCGAGCGGGTGAGCTTTTAATCTTGTGGGGATTGGAGAGCTGATCGTTTGTATGGTACCTTTTGTTGAGTGGTGAAGCCCACTTTGTGCATTTGGGCGGGCGGTGGCGGTTGAAATGCAGATGGTGTTGAGTTTGCTGAGGTGTGAATACATCAAAGAGGCTGAAGTCAAGGCTGGTTGACAAAACTTTTAACTTTTAGGAATGCGTTTGCACTCACACATATTGTTTTCCTCTCTCTCTCTCTCTCTTTCTTTTTGTAGGGAAATTTCTTCTCAACGCTGCGAATTGTTTCAAACTCTTCACTTTGGAGGCCTTGTGCTCCAAAGCACGTGAGATCCTGGTGGAGGAATGTAACGTGCAGAGGGTTGATGCCCCCGTCACGGTGGGGTTTCCCAGCGCCGTGACAACTGCAACGTTTCTCAATGCGGCCTTTGGAGTCTTTTGGATTGGCGGCAGGAGAGGAATTAGGTACACAGTACACCATTGACACCCAAATAAAGCCATCCACTTCTAGAAGACCTTTTGAATTGCTGAAGTTCAAATGGTCAACACAAACTGGCTTGGTGGTTGGTCTTTTCCTGAGGTTGGGATGTTCAGGATCTCGTTGGGCGCCGCAAATATAATATACCTAATTCCCAAATGAATCTACCGACATTGTTGAACACACTCCAACTCACCATAAGCTGTAGCTGTAGTGACTGTAGTGAAGGTGTTTCTGGGCTGACCAGTTGGACTGGGTTTCGCGCAGCAATTCCGCGTCTTCTGGAAACAGTCGGGAAACCGTTCTATCCTGCTACCCTGAAAGGCCCTGTCGTTCGACAAAAGGGATGCCCTATCGATCGGTTTGGCGTTCTGTGAAAATTTGGCGCACCCAGATCTGCGGAGACATTCATGGGCAGTTCTACGACTTAGTGGAGCTCTTTAAGGTGCGCCGGGCGCTGTGACAGATTCTCTTTAAATGGCATCCAGTTCCAATGGGAGAAGAGGAGAGTGCCATGCGGAGGCTCCTTTTGCTTCTTTGGAAATACGATGATATAACCATACAAACTCCACATCTATCTTTATCATCCCGGACGGACGTGAGGCGATTGTCCCGACGACTTGCGACAGAATTGGCATCGCAAGCTGATGCTGAAGATGCTCGCAGGTAGGTGGTGATTGTCCAGACACCAACTACCTCTTCATGGGTGACTTCGTCGACCGAGGCTTTTACAGCGTCAGGTGTCCCAGTTGCCATGGCCACCGGCTGTGGGGGGGTGGAGGCTTCTCCTGTGGTTGGTGGAGTCATCACCCTTGGCACCAAGGTAGAGACCTTTCTGCTGCTGTTGGCCCTCAAGGCAGGAGTCAAAGCTGATTGTTGAGGGCTGGAAAGCACTTTTTGTTCCAACAAGAAACACCTTCAACCATTTGCTTTCTACAAACGAATGTCCAACCACGTCTTTGACTCGTATTGATCAGCACACTATCAACACAGTCAAGCTTTAGGGTTCTCTGGCATTTCCAGATCCTTGAAGAAAGGCACATAGCAAATTCATGAGGGCTGAGCGTTGCAAGAAGAGTTGGGCCGACCTGCGGCTGTGGGTCAACATGCACAGGAGAATTGGGGAAGCTCGCCTCAGTACCGAGCAGACTCTTGATCAATCAAAGACCCCATGTGACAAGGTTTTTCAAGCCGTTTGTCGTGCTGTGGAACGCAGCCGACACATGCCGACACCGTACACACCTCTGGATGTGTTGTGTGCGCAAGTGGTGGAAGGAGGTTTTACAAGCCAAATGGAAGGGTCTTAGGGTCTACATGATGTCCCCGCACCGATCCGCACCGAACCACGCAGCTCCCCACAAGCGCACGCACCAGTGTGCGCCGCCGGGAGCTTCCGGTTCGGGCAGGTCCGCTACCCGGATCGAATAACCCTCATTCGCGGGAACCACGAGAGCCGACAGATCACGCAGGCCGCGGGGGCGAGGTGTTGAGTCGAAGCGTGGGGCGAGAGGAGACAGGAGCCGAAACGAGCTCACTGGACTGCAGAGATTTTTGGGGGGAGGGTTCTTGGTTTTGCAAGGTGTTGTGGAGTCTACAGCTGGGAAACCCAAGGTGATGAGCTTTGGAGTGACAAGCTTGTGGTTGGTCATTTTTCCATGCCAGGAAGCTTTTGGGCTGCGAGCCAGAAACACTTTAAAATCCACTTTCTCCAAGAGCCCCAGATCCGAAACGAACACCCACGTTCCACAGCCATGTCCAGTTCGACCAGGGTCCTTCGACCTTCAACATTCTTCCTCTCTTCCTTCCACCCTCCGACTGCATGCGGCTCTCTCCAGGAGATGAAATACCAAAAGCATCACTTATATAAGTTAGTGACAAAAAGAACAGATATGAGACATTCCGACTGTTTTATAGACTTCCTTTTGCAGTGAGTCTTCCTGGGTTGGATCCATGTCAACAATCCTAAAATCCCTCCACGTCCCTCGAAGAAAGGGAACCCACAGACCTCACATCCTCACATCCTCTCCGGTCGCCTCACCTCCACCATCCTCCACCCCACCCCAGATCCGTCTCTTCCCACTATGAACCCGTGAAACGGTGGTTGATCGGTGCTGGACACGACGTTGTCTCCATGTTCAGGTCTATGGCTTCTACGATGAATGTTTGAGAAAATATGGCAGCGTTAATGTGTGCCTCAGGCTGCAAAGACGGCCGCGAACTCGCGAAGACAGGATGTTTTGTCTCTTGTTGGTCGGTGGTGATGGTGGTGTCAGTCTTTTCTGCTTTTCATTTTTTCCTATTTCGTTTGTGCAGCTTGGGTGGTGCTGTGGCCACGCAACTTACTGAGGTGGCGATATTGCACAGAGGTCTTTGACTACCTTGCCTTGGCTGCACTGATAGAGGTGCTTCCAGGGGTTTCTTATGGTTTCTGATGTGAACTTCTGAAGGGCACAGACGAACGCACTGACTTGGTGCTGGCACTGCTTGAGCTTGATTAGTTCCGACTTCCACCCGCCAGGATCGCATTTTCTGCGTTCATGGCGGGCTTTCACCTGCCATTAATACCCTTGACGATGTCCGGAGCATCGATAGAAAGCAAGAGGCCAGGAGCTTTGGCGTCTTGCGTTCGCTTTTGTCGGATGTGTGAGATAGATACCCGCCCCTACTCCTTACTTCCCGTTGCCGTCGACCTTCCACCGACGACCGAAGACCGGTGTGAAGACCTCGGTGAAGACGTCTCTCGTCTCGGTGGGGTCCAGGTGCCACACGAAGGCGCGATGTGCGACCTGATGTGGTCCGACCCCGAGGACGGGCCGTCGGTCGGGTCGGTTCTGCGCGATGAATGGGTTGGGGGGGGGGCAGATGGGGCTGGAAGAAAAGGAATGCAAGAAGAGGATGGGATGGGCAGAGGTGAAATGGTTTTGTTCAGAATCGATTGAATAGATGCAAATGATGGGTATATGGGAGGTAGAACCCATTTGACCTTTAGTTTGATGGCAAAAGATTACATTTTGGGTGGTTGCAACATGGTGGTCCAAAATAGAGGCCATCCAAGCAGAAATTCCGCCCACCTCCTGCACCGATATGGGCCACTGATGCCTTCACCCATGCCGAGCTGAGTGATCGGATGGGACCTGGTGACCTGGTGAACAAGTGGAAGAAGACTTTGATCTGCTTGAAATCGCCGATTCCGGGAATGGAATGAAACCATAGTGCCGATTTGTCCGATTTTTCCGATTGCCCAGTGACTGAGTATAGTCTACAGTGTCGTACGGACTGGAGTTCGGAGACTTTCCGCTTCAGCTTCTCGTCCTCCGTCTCGGTCCGGTCTTGTGTGACTCCGGGTCCGAAAGGGGGGGAAGAACGCCACGGCCCAGGACCTCGAAGGTTGGGGTCTTTCTCCCAGGGGTGCCGGCTACCTCTTCGGTGGCGACGTGGTCAAGGGGTGCCTCGCCGCCCACACCGCGTGGCACCCGCCGGGGTGTGCGGTGGAACTGCTCGGGCGGGACGGGCCCCGCAGGGTTCGGTCCGACCAATACACTCCCATCCTACTAGCAGTTGGCAAGGCTCAAACCTCGTCTTTGGTTCAAACTCCTAATGACTCCGACTCGACACGTCTGCACGTCAGGTTCAACCACACCAACGGCATTGACCTCATAGGGCGGGCGCATCAGCTGGTGATGGACGGCTACAAATGGATGTTTAACGAGGTCCCGGATGGTCCCGGATCGCCTCGATGTTCGCCCATGTGGACGGTTTTCGTGCAAAGTTCCGAAGCGCTTCGATGTTCTACCCAACGTTGGGAAATCACACTGAACACCATGGTCAGAAGGGCCTGTCATTTTACTTTGGTTGCGGACATGATCAACATGTGATGGGCGTGTCGTGCCATAGAGGGGGCCTCTTTGGAGGATTTGCATGTACTTTCCAACAGCTGGTTGAATAAACTTCCCCAAGTCTTTGAGCATTCCAAGACGGAGCTGCAGAAACAGGCCCTCGTGACTGTGTGGTCTGCGCCCAACTACTGTTATAGGCGTGGACCTCAGTGTGCGCAGCTATGGCATTATGAAGGGTCCACCTCCAAGTCCCTTCTTCAAACCTATTCAGTACCCCACGGGTACTTTCAATTTTGAGACTGATTTCAACTTCACATGTGACTCCATGTCCTGCTTGGTTCCAAGGGAGTCAAAGTCTTCAACTCCGGGAAATCATCCAAAACCACGGTCTCATGTGAGACCTCGTGCGACGGTGCATAACCGACCAACCCAACCGACCAACCCGACCCGACCCGACCCGACCAACGTGTGGCGACCCGAGGTGTGGCAATGTTGCGGCGATCCTCGAGTTTGACGAGAATCTGAAGCACTCTTTCCGAATCTTCGAAGTTGGGACCTCCCAGGTTTGGTCACTTTTGGCTTGGGCTTGGTCGATCAGGTTTTTGGGTTCCAGAAGCTCCAGCCGAGGCGTGATTGTCATCAGCAATGGGCGTGAAACACATGTGCTGCAAGTGAGTTCGAAAGCCTTTTCTTCACAGGAGTTCAACACAACAAGCTTTTAGAGATGCTGTCAGATGCTGTCAATGCCGTCCATGCAGTCAAGTCACCACACCAAGGCTGCCCCAGCAGACGCGCGGGGTGTGCCCTCCAGAAAATTGGTGCCCGACTACTTCTTGTAGTCGCCACGAAAACCTCCACGTGCCGCAACGCGCGCGCGTGAGCGCCACGTGCGCGTGAAAGCTCGGCATGTAGGGCCATTTCGCAGGTCAAAGGTCGCTGTGTGTTGTGAAGCAAAAACATCAAAAAACCAAAAGTACAAGAGAAGTAAGAAAACAAAGAAACTGAGACCGAGAGGCCAGTCTAAAGATTCACAGGAGCATGTTTTGACTTGGAGGAAGCTCCTTTTTTCTCGTTTTTGGCCAAGCTCACGGCCTGAAGAACAGCTTCTTCCGAGCTGCAAGTGTTTGGTGAGCCCGCCAAGGATAGCCGGTGTATGATACAGGCGAGGAGATGACTGTGAAACCAAATAAAGGGGTTCCAGAAACCAACTTGTGAACGGAGGGCAAGAGAAACAGGCGTAAGGGGGATCGCAAAGTGACATTTCAACTAGTGAGGTGTCTTGGAACCGAAGGATGTCAAAGCTGCAAGACGCCTGAATCACTCGTTGGTCGGTTCTCTCTTCTTCATCCACGACTGGATTGACATTGTGTACTGTACTAGATTCTAGACATAGTTCTTCCGTGATTGATTCATTTGACCTGTGATTGACAAGAAGTTTTGTGAACAGCTTCCTGGCAACAAGCCAAGGAGGACCAACGAGAATGCAAGCAAAAGGCAGTAGTTTTCTTTAGATTTGGTGCCACATTTGGAGTTTGGGACACAGAACGCCTTGCAAGATTTCTGGGGTAGTTTATTTGTCTAATGAATCCATGAACCTGGTTTGGATCTCACTCTCCATGTGCTTCAACGAGCCTTTGTTTGCGCTTTCGAGCTCATCAAGGTGTTTGCTCAGCGCTGACATCGAGTTAGCAGTAATTCTGCAAAGTCTAAGTGCAGCAGCTTCGAATGGCCTGGTCCCATTGAATGCTTGAACTCAATTCACCAACACTCGAATACACTAACCAAAAAGGAGCACCCTTGTGTTTTTTTTGTATTCTTGCCTGTCCATCGGATCTTCGGAAACCGCATGCCCACTGCATTCCACTTTTTACTGAACATGTTTGTGCCTCCAGGGTGGACTTTGGTGGTCTGTGATGGGATTTGGCCTAAAGATTAGACTTCGATTTATGACCTTCCGCTAGGTGTTCATTCCCTCGAACACATTATTGTCTCTTGGGCGAATTGTTCAATGCTGGTGATGCCGGTCAATATCCAACACTCCAAAACTGTGCTGCTGGCTGCCAGCGGGTAGGCATCCCTGGCCTCAGAGCACCCATTACTGCTGGTCCTTGAACCAAACTGCTTCACTGGGTGCAGGCTGTTCATGGGGAACCCCCAAGTGACTGCCGACTCCGCCGCACTGCCCGGCCAGTTGCGGGGCTCAGTGCGCGGGCCGAGCCAGTCGGGCCCAGCGGCGCCGTTGCGCGGGGGTTGGCCCAGCCGTGACCGTGGGGAAGGGCCACTGTGGGCAATTTCAGCGATTTCGACGCCAAATAAGCCACTAAAAGATGCAAGACCTGATGTTTTTAGGAAGGATGAGATGGGCATGGCTCAAAAAATGGGGTACCGAACTTACCAAACTTGCCAAGCGAAGATGTTTCATCAACATTCAACTAGCTGTTCGTGGGGATTCTTTGGTCTCAGCGAGGACCACACAGGTCCTCACCCAGCTTCGCAGATGGGCAAAGCTGTGGAAAAGGGTGCCTGCACTTCCGGTGGTTAGAGTTTGGAGCTTTGGTTGACTATGGTAGTCCAGTCGTGAAGTTTGTGCGCAGCTTTGGGTTCCTCGGAAGCCTCTTGAGAACTTGGGTTGGTTGCTGGTTGCGGTGGTTGCTGGAGAGCCCGGCTGGGTGTGACACACATCTTTTGCTCTGGACCTGCTCCGAGCCTTTTCAGGTTCCGTGATGCAGCGAGGCTTTTCCGCGTGGATTGTTTGGCTCATCATACTGTCAGACCGTCTTAACAACAAGAAGATCGGATATTCCTGGCTACTCCAAGCTTTCTGACGATGCACGACACCAAATGTGTACTGTGACCGCATGAAGTACAGTCTTACCAGCTGGTGGAATGATGTTCCTGTTCATTGGGGCTTGCGGCTTCAAATATTTCATGAAATCTCTAGTTTCTTCATGGATTCATAAATTATAGAATCGAGTATACAAGGTGCACCTTGAAGGCTGAAACCAGCCATATCGTTATGAAGCGCAGTCCTTGTCTTTTCTGTTTTTTCTCAGTCTCTTCTTTGTGTCATCCCCTGGCCCGTGCAACTCTTCACAGCCAAGCAAGTTTCAGCCTGACTCGAGCCACGAGCCACTGCGCTCCGAGCCACGCGAGCCACGCCCGATGATCCATGACGTCGAACTGGGGAGCTCCGCCCACTGCGACGGTGAGGACAAAGCTGGGGGCCAAGGTGGAGTGGGACAATCGATTGAAGCCAGAGGTTTATCCTTGAGATGAATCAGATGGGATCAAGGTTGCAATAGCTTTGCCCCGGATATACACATGGCTTAGCTTGTCTTCGTTTCCACCTGGGTCCATGTTGTTCTTTTTCAGCAACGCTTGATCAGTCCTGACTAGATCGCTTAAGGACAGAACATGTCCTGTGTGTCCAAGCATTGTGCGAAATTCGTTATAGGATGTTACAGCTCAATACTATTTGAAACAGATGTACTGGTTGATTGACTAGACGTTGGCTGAGCCTACTTTTTGGATGATGCGAGTGATGCCAAGAGATCCATCGCATCACTGGCATGCTTTGAAGCGATTCATAGCTTCGATACTGCTTTAAAGGGATAGTGCCGGGCAAGAAGGATCATAGAGTTTGTAGCCACCGGCTGGGCACCCCCACGTCCCAACATGGCCAGTTGTGAAGCGTGCGATCAAACATGGAATGCTCGGTGAAATCAGGTAGTGCCACAGGGTGCAAGGATCGTCGGAGCCTTCTTCCAGGGACATAGGAGGAGTTGATGGGTCCAAAGCCAACACCACCCCCAGAAGATCCATCCTGAGAATCAACAGCCAGAGGTGCCACAAGAGGCAGGCACTCCATTTATGTAACTTATATAACAAACGCCCATCCGCGACCCCAGGAGAGTGTATGTGTCTCTTTGCCAGACTCAATCCAGATGAACATGTGAACCTCGGGTGCGCGATATGCGTGATGCGTGACTCCTCCACGTGCACCGCGAGGAGAGAAGATCAGGGTCCACACGCCAATGGACCTCTGGCCATGGAGGCTGGGGAGGCCACACACGAGGCACCAGTGACTTGGCAGTATCTTTGGTGATTCCAAGTCTAGGAGATTCCTGGAGATCCAATGGGCCGGCCGAAAATGACAGGATGGACACCTGAGTTTTCGGAGGGTTTCCATTGGTTTCGTCTCGTTGTGAGGGGTATGGGTACCAACCAGGGAGTCTCAGTCGTCTCCCTAGAATCTGTTGGGAGGAAGACTGATTTGGTTATTTGGTTAACGGAATGTTCGTTTGATTTGCAGGTCACTCTCCGTTGTTCTTGAGCAAAACTGCACCGCTGGCTGTGTTCGCAGCTAGTCCGTCGGACTCCGATGGGGTCTCCCCTCCCACCGGAGACTCCGACTCGGCACCAACTGGGCCTCCTTGGCACCAAGTCTCATGAGTTGAGGTTGAGAGGAGCCGGCTCGCGGAGTGGAAGCAGGCTGGTGAGTCATGGGAGGGATGTGGAACATAGACACACATATGAACGCAAGGGATAGACTCAATGTCCTTTTGTCTTTGGACGTGCCACAAAAGCTCTTTATAACTAGGAGAGAACCATCATATTTTGCTGGATGAGCCTGGAGATTCTGACCAACGTGCATTGATTTTTCTTTTGGTCGTATCCTGTTTGAGACGCCTCATTCTTGATAGGCTGGACATGCTTTTTCATCGATTGGTCCAGAATGTTGAGAAGTTGAGATGCCATGTGTGACCATCCCCCTTGAAGTGGCAGAATGCTCAACAACCCCACTTCCCAGCGGGTTCCGCTGCCGGCCGACGTCTTCCTTTTTGGATCGATCCGCGGATCCGCGTTTTCACTCGGCCAGGCCTCAAAGGAAGGCTTGGCGGATTTCTTCAGCGACTGGTTTGGGGCGCTGCGTTTGCACCACCGAAGTGAGGAGGAGTTGGTGTCCGTGAAGCCGCTCTCCTCGGTGCAGGTGCGGGTGCGGCAACGCGCAACTGTGCGCGGGGCGCAGGCGAAACGCGGTGAGGACGGTAGGAAGTTAGAGATTGAGAGAGGTGCCCAGAGATTGAATAGATCAGCTTTTGGGAGATGTGAACCGATGGGACGTTGGGAGATGATGTCCATGAGAAAGACGTAGAACAGGATTCTCGTCAAGATGTGATTTTGTGGCGAATGGCACTTTGCTCGTCCTCTTTGGCGGATTCGATCCCGTGAGCGGCGATGGGTCGTTGGAAGATCGTTCGACCCGCCTCACACTCGTGGTCAACTCTATCTCTAGTCATGGATGTAGGCCACCGCAAAACCCAGACCACGCCAGACAACGCCAGACAACGCCGAACATCCGGACTGGAGAAGAAGAGAATGCCTTGAAGACTCTTCCAAAGGAAACCCTCCCAACACCATCCTGGGGCTCTCTTCCGCTGGCCAGGCCGCGGAGGCGACCGTGCTGGGGAAGGCCTTGAGCCGGGCCGGCGAGGCACGGAAGGCCAAGTTTCAGGTGGCCACTTGGTTGGCAGTTTAGCCCATCAGGTCTTGCACTAACAGACTTTATTTGGTTGAGAAAGGCCACAAGACAGGGGTAACATATCATCCAGGATCATCCAGGTGTAGTGGTTAAGAATCCAAGAAAAAAGGCCATGAGTCAGAAGCCGATGAGACCGGTCTGGGATCGCTCAGGGAGACCATGTGTTCTTTCGCTGAACGAGTGCAGCGTCAGATGGACATCCTACCGGCAAGCCAACAAAGGGAACACTTCCCGATTGCGCCAAGCCCATGCTGGAAGTCATTCCCAGGCCAGAAAGGCAGAAGGAATAGAAAGACTCAGATTGTGTATCTCTCGAGGGCGCAAAACTACGGCGAGTAGCTCCTTTCGGCCTGTCATCTTCCAGACCTCAGTCCTTTTCCAAACGCCAAAAGCTTGATTTCGTGCCACGCCGCCACCTCTTTTTCAAGCTTTCCCATCCCAACAGCCTTTCCCATCCCATCCGGCCTGGCCCTTTCCCATCCCATCGGGCCTGGCCCCAACCGACTCGGCCGAGGTCCAAGACCCCAGCGGCGGCCGGCCAGGACCTCCGCGCGGCGGCGAGCCGCCGGTGAGCCGGACGCAGTTGGGGAGGCCCAGGTGTGGTTCAGTCAGACGTGGTCGGTGGGGTCGGTGTGTGGCGGCTCGGTTTGGATGTTCGGGTGTTTTGAGGGGTAGGGTAAGGGGCAATGGCAAATCACGAGCCTGAGCAGCAAAGACCATGCAAAAACCACACTCGTTATATACATGTAAAGGCATGTAGAGCAGCAAAAGCCATCCCAAAAGGCTGAAAGTGTTGTGAAAGTGTTGGAAAGTGATGTGCTGAGGGTGGCGGACTATGCGAGCGGAAGAGAGTCTGCAACTGAGGGGTCTGTGAGGGCGAAGGATTGGATTCCTTGAGCAGAGACGTTCTGAAACCAGCAGCACCCAGTTCGGGTTGTTAGGGTAGTTTGTAGACCCCGCAGTGGGGGGTGGTGCTGGAACATTGGGTTCGAAGAGCAAGGAAGTCTGAATTCTGCTTGAGCACATAGACCTTCGCCAAGTGCGACACGCAGGCTGCAAGGCATGGGCTGGGGAGGCCCTCCCATCAAGCGACCCAAGAGAAAGGCTCCGCTCGTCGTGGGTGCCGCGTACTTCCAGGGGCTGGAAGCTCGGTGGCGGTCCACCCGTCGGTGGGATCGGGGGATCGAACGCGACCGAGATGCCGAGCTGATCGACCGACACCAGTCGAGGTGTCGCCTCTTAGAGATGAGTCGAGGTGTCCAAAAACCACCAGACTTCGAAGGTCCTGGTAGACCAATATGTCTCCAACCATGGGCCAATTGACCTAAGGACGTGGTGAAACTTGAGTCGTCTACTGTCTGGGACCGTGCACTGTCTGGGTGGTGAAGTCGTAACAACGGCCACTGACCGGTCCGACGGGTCATCCGGTGTCAGTCCAACTGGACCTCTTCAGGACTGACTCTGCGACGTGGGCGAGTTACGCTTCGCCAGGTGCCAGAGGAGGACCACGAGAGCTTGCAGGAGATGATTGACTCTCACTACAACCACCAGGATCCCGCACGGCCGGTTCTCGGTCCCGACCTGCGCAAACGCTCCCTGCGTCCCGCGAACGCTGAAGGGCCGATGTCGCCTGCATGCCGAAGCCGCGGACGGTGTTGGCTTCGGCTTTGTCTCGCTTTCTGCGTTCAAGATGCAACGCCTCCAGTGATCAAAGAGTGAGGAAGTGGAAGGAAATGGCTGGACCGGGGTCACACCCGCAAAGGGGTTTATGCACCTCACTCCCGCATCGGAAGACAGTGGGGTGTTGCACCTCACGTGAAGACATGGGGTCTCTTGATGTGAGGACACCGAGTTCTTTGTGATGCAGTCCTTCCCAACCTTTACTCTACTTCAGTGCCTTGGCAGACCCGTCAAACACCGCCTCGGCCGGCGCGAAGAGGTTGAAACGAACACAGGGCGTAGCCGGTTGACGGAGAACCGGACTGTGACGCAGGTGTTGGACAGGAGTTCACGCGACGAAAAGGCCGCTGGGCCACGCTGGGGCCGACTCGGTATACGGACCTCCACAGGACCTACATCGCCCCTGAGTGGTTTTTAACTGTGGGAGAGTCCTTTAGAGCGTGGACGCTCCAAGGTCACTGTTGATCTTTGTCTCCTACATCGTGCCACTTGGCGATGAAATGGGGGGCGGATACAGTTGGGGGGGAGTGTGGTAATTGGGGGGTTTTGCATGGGTGTCCGGGACTTGTTCCACTTCTCCGCAAGAAGTCCCACACAAACGTGTGTTCCGGTGTGTTTGTATCCTATCATCCACCGGTGGGAGACCCGATCCGAGGCTGGCGGCGACCTCGGGTCAGAGCCTCGCCGGTTTGGAGACCTTCTTCCCCGGACAGACGGACTTGGCTCTGACGAACGTGCAGAGTGAAGGCTCCGGCTGCGAGGAGCGGCGGGGGTTGGGCGGGGGGGTTCTGGTTGGTGAGAGAGGGAGGCGTGAGAGATGGGAATGTTGAATTAGACTCCTCAGGAAAAGGAGGTGTAGAGAGCACATGGAACAGACATGTTTATAGCTGGCTTTGGGGAGAGCATGCTATTTTTACCTTCGCTTGCTACTCTGAGATTGCGCTCATCAAACAACTTGTGGTGTAAATAGGGGTATCGACGCCTTGTCCCCATCAAGCAAGTTCTGCCAAATGGTGCTGTTGGGTGGCCGCATAGCAAAACACGTATAAGTACTCCTAGTCTTGTTGAAATCACGGCTGAAATCATACTTGAAACCCGACCGATCGGGGAACATTGATGCCGAAGGATTTTCTTCTGCCTTGGCTCCTCGCTCCAAAAGCTCCAGTGGCGGACCTCCACCGGGGCATTCCGACACCGCCATGACTGCATGACTGCGGGGGAACCGGTTCCTATGTTCTGGGGTCCAACTGCAGGACTATCGCTACCAGCTTTGGCGAGCGCACCTGGGCCCGAAGGGCGTCACGAATGGGGTTGGGTGTTTTCAGTTCCCAGATTGGTGTTTTCCCTTCCCGTGGTGTTTCCTTTTCCCAGATTGGTTTTTTCGGTTCCCGTGGTGTTTCTGGTTCCCAGATCTTGGTGTTTTCAGTTCCTGGATTGGTGTTTTCCTTGCCCAGTGCTCCTGTGTTGGTGTTTTTGGTTCCCAGGTTTGGGTGTTTTCAGTCCTGGACAATGTGTTCCCTGCCCGGCTCCTGTGTTGGTGTGCCCTTTCACGTGTTTGTTTGTCAGCTTTCGTTTGAATTTCTGGCTACCATTGCCCACCGCTGGACTTGAAAGCACGTACTCGTGTCACACAATTAAACAGACAATGAACACCGCAAAGCCGTCAAAGCCATTCGCTGTAAAAACATGTCAGTTTGCGTAAACCCACTGCCGCAAAAACACAAGGTACCCGGTGACACCATCATAACCGCGCACTGTACGAACACATAGCCGAAAGCATACAGAGCTTCGTTTTTGGCCATGACGCGCTGGGAGACCCTCAGCGAAGAAGACGAGGCAGGTGGCACAAAGTTATCTATCATGTAGTGTATCGCTCCTACCATGCCGTTACACCGCTGGATTTGAAAGCACGTACTCGTGTCACACAATTAAACAAACAAAGAACACCGCACTGTACGAACACATAGACGAAAGTATACAGAGCTTCATTTTTGGCCATGACGCGCTGGGAGAACCTCAGCGAAGAAGACGAGGCAGGTGGTACAAACTTATATCTCTATCATGTAGTGTATCGCTCCTACCATGCCGTTACAATTTGGCATGTAACCTTGTACCAGGCCAACTGGTGCTGGACCGCCAAAGACTATTAATTTGCGCCAGCACTGTGCCCTTAGGGCCCTTACAGTGAAAACACCAGCTGGTCGTCGTTGTTGGTCGTCGTCGTTGTTGTTGTTGTTGTTGTTGTGGTGGTCGTTGTTGCTGTTGTTCATGGTGGTCGTGGTGGTGGTGGTGGTGGTGAAGAAGGTGGTGGTGGTGGTGGTGGTGTGAAATATAGTCACCAATAGTGGTCCCCTCTCATAGACAACCA
>CAXAMN010023495.1:44980-81931 GCA_963970005.1 Durusdinium trenchii
TTGTTTTTGGGAATCTTGACATAAATATTTTGAAGTGAATCTTCATAGGTGGTGGTGGTGGTGGTGGTGGTAGCGGTTGTGGCTTTTGGTGGTTCGTGTTTGTTCGTGTCTTTACAAAAATTCTTTCGCGTTGTCCCGCGACAACACAACAAGACTCCCACCATTTCACACGGGATCACAGCACACCCGACACGGGAACCGAAAACACCGGACGCGAAAACCAGAAACACCGGAGACCTAAACGCACCGAACGCGGGAACCGAAAACACCGGACGCGGGAACCGAAAACATCCGCGCATTTGTTCCCTCTTCAACGCAAGGCGGGAACCGAAAACACCATCACAGGAACTGAAAACACCCGCGGGCACTAAAAAAACCGAGCCGGCCACCGAAAACACCGCCGCGCGGGAACCAAAAACCCACTTGGGAACCAAAAACACCGCGGGAACCGAAAACACCAACGTGGGAAGAAAAACACCGCGGGAACTGGAAACACCAATCCGGGAACCAAAAACCCGGAGCCCTCACGAATGGGACGCTTTGGAGGATGCGAAAGATGGGGGTTCAGTAAGGTTGATATTATACACTCCCTGAAACATTCATGGAACTGGAACATGGCCATTGAGCTCTACAAACAGATGGTTTTCCACTTCCATGCTTGTGACTCAGAGTGCACCTCAACTAGCTCAATTCCGCGGACGCCTGAAACGGTACTAGAGCGGAATTGGGATGGCTGGGACGTTGGAACCTAGATCAAGCCTGGAAACAACATGAAACAACCAAAGACCCTGTTTCCTTGGGGATACTTGTGTAGGCTGGGTGAACATCGCATGCGATCTGGGCTCTTGGTTTGCTGCCAGTCAAGGCAAATGTGTGGCCAATCAGGACAGCACCAGCCTCCTGGCCCCTGGTCCCTGGTCCCAAGCTCTGAAGTGTGCCAAGAAGCCACGAAGAGACAGGGGGAGTTCGTGGATCTCAGGACGCTTTGTTGATCTAAGAAGATCGAAGGCTAAGGTAAAAGGTCAATAGATGGAGGAGGACAGATCCTCTTGTGGGATTCGCCCCCCTCGTTAAGAGAAACACCACTTCAAACCGAGACAAGATCTTTGCCGAGGATCTTTCGTGCCTTGGATTTGAAGGTTTGTTGCCAGGTTTGTTGCCTAACTCAGCTAGGGAATGAAACTGCCCAGTCCTGTCGACGTTTTTTGCGGCCCAGGATTTCCTACCAGTTCACCCACAGTTCTTTCACACACATGCTGGGCAATGCGGGAAGCCCCAGCAGAGATGCTTCACTGGGCGATCTGGTCATTTTCGAACCTATTTTCTGCTATGCCCAGAACCAAACGGAGATCCTCACGCGATGACAACCCCATAAATAGGAGCAAGTGCGCAGAGATTTGAGGGAGAAAGACTTTCGCCAGAGGAACACGCAAAGTGGGCTATGTTGGTTTCAGGGTCGAAGCTCACATGTGTTTTTGCAGCCCTTGGCCCTTGGCTCAAGCCCAGACAAGTCAGCCGATCAAGAAAGGTCTCAAGGAATGGGCTTCATTCTAGGAGATCTTGGTAAGATCATGATGGTTTGATTGTGACAACTTGCCAAGACCCTACGATAGAAACTAAGGGAGAGAGAGAGAAAGAGAGAGAGAGAGAGATCACCACACTCTCTTCCCAACCAGCTCTGGCATGCTATCCCACGTTAGCTCAGGAAAGGGCCAATCAAATAGAAGATGCATTCCTTGGCATGCAGCCACCTCAACTCCTCAACAGAAGAGTAGAAATTTTATCGAGAGACCCTAACACCCCCAAAAGGTGGGGTTCGGTCCGAAAGGCTCCCCTTCACCCCGATACGCGGGGCAGCTGTGAGAGGGCGTTTGATGCTCAGTTGGTTGGAGTTGCTCGAGTTGTTTGCTCAGAACGACCCGATGTGGCCTCCAGAACGCGACCCGATGTGTCTCACGAACAGCCCCAAAGCAACAAGAAGGTACTAGTTTGTGCAAGTCAATTGAGGAGGGGGTCACCCGAACACCTTGAACACCACGAACATCACGAACATCACGCTGACGGTTGAGCTGGTAAGCCATGGTGGTTTGAACAGACTCTTAAATCAATGGTGAACTCCCTAACCTCTCGAAGCCATCTTTTCCGATGGCGCCATGCACACGACCGAAGAGATCCAGCGATGGTCCAAGGTTCGGACGCACGTGGCACAAGGCCGAAGAGAGAGTCGGTGTAGGCAAAAGTTAGTCGGTTTTTGATAGCTTTTTGGCTTTCCTCCTCAAAAGGACCTCAAAGACAGCGTTGCCTGAGCTACTTCGACTTGCTATCGAACCAGTTTGGGGTAAATGATGAGTCACCACTGGACTCTCAGGTTTTGGCTCCTTTAAAAAGGCTGGTCAAAGTCGTGATAGAATTCGTTTGGCACGGTTGGTAAAAGCCGGCTGCTGGTGCCAAAATTGCCCCTGGGAGTGTTGCCTTCAGGGCGCTTTTTTGCGCTCCTCTGCTGCTGCACACTTGGCAAGATCGCTTGCCTGGCTGGGAGCGTCACTGCCGGGCATTTGGCAGCGCAACGCGAGGAGAGTTGGCAGGAGACGGTGGCGTCGACATGTTTGTGGGGGTTTACCTTACCTGAAGTTGTCTGCAAAAGCGAGTTCTGCACACACGCGGATCAAGAACCCCTGCAAGATGTAGTCACCAGAAAGGGAGTATCGTGTTTGGGTAACCCTACATTGCCTGACCCTGTGCAAACAGTGGTGCTGGATACTCTCTTCAATCCATCATATAGCATTGTCCAGCATGGCATGGTCATGAAACCCATAAGCAATGCATGCTCGCCTTACAATCAAGGATACTTTCCATCAAGAACCTCTGATAGCCTCATGCTGCAGCACTTCCCAGTAACCTTGCACCAGGATCCTCTTTTGTGTTCGAGTTCTCCGTCCCCTACCACCACCATTTGGACCATTTGGTGCTCGCCCGCCCGTTTCCAAGCTTGGTGGCTCCCCTCCTTCCTCCTTCCTTGCCTAGTCCTCCAGGACTTGAATCGCACGCGCTTCGTGAAGAGCTCCGGGCAGATCGTCTTCTGCTCCTGTGACGTGGATTTTGACCCCTTGGGACGCCACGGGCGCAAGGGCTCCTTGACCTCGGAGGCCGAGTGCGAGGCCTGCTACAGCTCCGCGGAGGTGTCGCGCTTCCGGCAAGGCTTGATTGGTGCCCGGACCCGAGCGAAAGCGTTTTGTGGAGACGGTGGAAACGGTGGAAACGGTGGAATTGGAGCATGTTTGGAACGTCGCGCTTGAAGTTTCATGAGTAATTCAGTTGCTCCTGCTGACCTGCTAGCACATCTGTGAACGTGTTTGATGCACTTTCTGGTCGACTTGCTGGTAATGGAACATGGATTCCAGGCTGCTTGATCTTCTTCTGGACTCATGCCATGCAGTTCATCTACAGAAGGACATTTCAGGATGTTGGAAGACGTCCGGGGTTCTTGGGGTGAAGTTTTACCAGACCCCAATGTATAGGGGTGGGTTTCAGGAAAATCTTGGTGAGGGTGGGCTGAGGGGTCCCCTCAGATCGAAATCGGTGTGCTGGAGTGAAATCTGAAAAGAACATCGGACCACGTTTAGTCTCAAAGTTTTGCACTCTTAAGTTGCGCAAGACTTGCGTTCTGTTTCTGCCATTTTTTGAGGTGCTGCGGCCAAGCTTCCGTGGAGTCTTCCCTTGGCTCTGCCACCCTTGTGTCTGCCCTACTTATCGCGCTACCCACGCTTGGCAGAAGTGGATCGCTGGCTTTCCATCGCGGCCGTGGTGGCGGACCTGGCTGTGGTGCTGATGGTGACGATCTTCGGGGTGAATTGGGACGTCTTTAAGTCTCTGTGTGGCATGGGACATACCTTTGATGCACACTACCAGGTAGAGATTGGTACTCCTGATGAGATTGCAGAGGACTTTTGTGCCTACAGCACTTTGGAGCAAATGGTCCTCGCGGCTTCTTGTGTTCAGGCGCTGCTGGGCATTCTGATGTTACTGGCATTGCTCCAGATGCTGCCGGAGCTGCCCCTTCAAGCCGAAGCCAGAAGGGAAGCCATCAAGAAGCTCTCCTCCAGATTCGGAGCCTTGGGCGAGGTCGCCCGTGCCTGCGGAGCAATCGACACGCGCTCCGGGCCGTTGAAAGCAGAGGCAGCCGATCTGGAAGACGGCCACGGGGTCGACGACCTGGGCGTGGCCCTGTGCGTCGGCTCTGCGCGCCGCGCCCCGCGCAGCAGCCGACGCTCGGACACCGCTGGTTTGGGCTCGGCCCGCTCGCAGGCCTCGGAGGACTCCGGCCGCCGCCGCCGCAAAGCGCACGAGGCGCCCTCGGGCTCCGCGCGGGGCTCGGGGCGAAAGGCGCGGGCGGAGGAGGAGGACTTGGAGCTGGGGGAGCTCTTCGCGCCGGTGAAGGGCCCGCTGTCGGGTCGGAGCCCCCGCCGGGCCGTGTCGCCGCGGAGGGTGGGGCGACCGGAAGGGACGTGGGAGACGTCGCCAGCCGTGCTGCAGAGCGAGGGGTCAGTGAATTCCTGGATGACCGAAGGCCCCAGTGCGGAGCTCTTCAAGTCCATGCGGAGCTCGGCAGCGGGGCTGTCCATGCGAGGTGAGGATGAGGTGGAAGTGGCAAAGCAAAGGATCGAAGAGGAGGATGAAGACTTTGGGACTGACTTCTTTGCGTAGTTCGGGCTGAACTGGTGACGTTTTTGATCGTTTTTTGTTTTTTCATTTCTTTTTTTGCGGAACCCAGCGAGCGAGCGAGGAGCAATAGCAGGTAGGGCAGGGTCATTTCTTTCAAGCACTCTGTAAGGTGCAAACGCTGATTCTGGATTCTTGTGCTGTGCACTCCCTGGAATAATCACCAAAATGAATGGCACCTGTTTGGTACGAGGATTCAAGATCTGAAATCGGAGCCATGCCATCCACCTTTGGCCCATGAGCCTTCCCGGAGACTCCGAGTCGGGCTGTTTCTCAGGTATGCGCTCTGGGTCTCCCAGAAGTTCCAAACCCTGCGCCCCTCTGGTGCCTCTGGCGACTCGCTGGCGCACCTCGAAGAGGACCCGTTGTCGGAGCTCTTCCACGAGCCGCTGCGGCCTCCAACCGCGAAGATCTCCCGGCTTTGAGGGGCAACGGATGCGGGTGCTCGGACGCGGGCGCGCGCCCGCGGCCCAAAGTGGCCACCGTTGGTCTGAAGAGAAAGATACATTGTTGAGGTGGATTTTGGATGTTTTTGGATGATGTTCTACGGTCTCGTTTCACTTTTGGACAGGGTGTCACTGCGCGGTGAACCTCGCTCTGTGTTTGGCAGGTTCTACTCCTTGTGATGTGTGGAATCAACTTGGAGGCAATGGGAGCTGGGACTTGATAAATGGTTGGTTACTGTACTTAACGGCCCAATGACTTTGAAGGTACTGTAACCCTCTTCAGTGCGCCAAAAGATCTTGGCTGACCCCAACGCACCCCAAAAAGGAGGTGAAACTCAAACAATAGTGCCTTCTGGGGCAGAATGGCTTGACAAGCCCTGGGTTCCAGGAACTGCCCCGAAAAGAAGACCCTAACAACAGACTAACGGTGACCAACGAGTTGGAAACAGCTGTTGAACGAAAACTCAACAACCGCCAGCACCACCCAGTTCAGGTGGTTTAATATGTTTAATAGACCCGCCGGGACGATGCTTTTTCCATTTGATTATCACGCGAAATGGGTGGTGCTGGAGGCTGCTCAACACCTGACGACTTGGTTCTTGACACTGAAAACCAGATTTCTCAAAAGACCGTCTTCGTTTGTGCTTTTGGTAAAAAGGGCTGTCGAGGTTCTGGCCCAAAAACTTTGTTGACATTTCTGCTTGTATTGAAGTTGTAAGTGAAAAGAGCCACTCATGACCTAGTGCAGATAATGAAACCCACACACCCACACACTTCATACGGAGGGTTTGTTTAGTCAATGGTCTACGTTAATGAGCAGACCTCCGGTTCAACGGCGGATCGGGACGACGGTCTGTTCAGTTTTACCGGTGGAATGTCCAAGATATCAAGGTGCACATCTCATCTACGGAGTCAGATGCCATATTATGAACCACGGCATATTTCATGAGACCACCCCTTGCACTGTGTTTGAGAAGACCTTGGCCTCTCGGCTGTTCCGCAAGTGGCCGAGCCACCGACCGCAGCTCCGGCTCGGCGCGCCTCGTTCGGACCGAACGGGCTCCGTCGGCAGGGCTTCCATGGCACCTTTCGGGTCCTTTGGATGTTCGAGGTGGGTGTGCTGGGTCCGGTGCCCCAGGTGTGGTCTGAAAACCGGAGGCGGCTTTGGACCCCGCCGCTGTGTCTTCGCCCAACAGAGAATCTGTAGGTAGGAAAAGGGTCTTGGTTGCAAGATCCAGGTTTTTGCGCCTCCCATGATCGTAGAAGCCGACCACTCATATTGGCCGGACACCGAAAGGCTTCCGAAACTGCAATGACGCTAAGCACCGTGTGAACGAAAGCACCGTCCTTCTTGGTATCAACCGCTTACCAGGGTTACCGATGAATACCTGCGTGGGTCAACGTGGCCCAAAAGCAGGCCAGCATGTTCAGTGGCAGGTGTCAGGGGAAAGCAGGTGGAGGGAAGGGGGGTGTTGTGGTTGTGGTTGTGCGTTGTCGTTGTGCGTTGTCGTTTTTGTTGTCTTTGTCGTTGTCGTTGTGGTTGTTGTCGTTGTGGTTGTGGTTGTGGCTGTGGCTGTGGCTGTTGGTGTTGTTGTTGTTGTTGTTGGTGGTGGTGTTGTTGTTGTTGTTGCTAACATAAATAAACAATGCAGATAGTGCAAGGCAAGCTGAGCGGCATAACTCGCACCTTGGGGCCATTTTGAGCCATCTTTGAGGAGGGGGTGCCCTTACGAGCATGCTTGTCATCCTTTTTTTGCACTTCAGGCAGGGGGCGCGGCCCGTCTTACCTGCTGGTAGCCGCCTTCCGTGGCTGCCACCGACGCCTGTGCCAGTAGATGTACGAGTCGTTGGCAGGTCAAAAGCTCCATAGACGTATATGTATTGAATGTATTGAGATGATTTTGACTGCGTGAGCTTTATTTTGTTTTTTGCGCTGTGAGAGCACTATGCTGCAAGAGCACGGTACTGTAGAAAAGCGTGCAGATGCAACTGGCCTTGGATTCGCTGTAGCTAGTAGCTGATAGCTCATGATAGCTCTGCACCTCGCAGACCTGTGCAAGACCATGATTTCCCAACTCACGACGTGATTGCGTCGCCCCGCACTCTTGCAACCTGTGCGACGTGTTTATTCGCTTGTCTCCCATGGTGATTTCCCCATTTCCTTCTTGTCTCCCCATTGAAAACCTGTGATGATCTGATTTGTGCTTTGTCTCCCTTCTTGTCAGGCTTCTCTTGAGGATCTTGGTGTCAGTTGGAACCACCCCGGACTTGTTGTATCCCTTGGACCCTCTCCCCCGCACACTTTTTTGGGTTGGACCCCCCTGTAACGGTTATGTTAAAGGGAGATGTTGGTTGGTCACTCTGTATCTTTCCCCTCTGGTCGCTGGGGACATGGGAGAGTATGACAGTCTGACCCACCACCTCCTCGTGGCTTCTCCTGGAAATGATTTCCCCCTTCAACCTGGATCTGGTTCTGTGTGGAAAATATACTAAAACTCTCCCACTCTCGGTATTTCTTTGGTATCTATCGGCTTTTGCGCTGAGCCCCCCCCACGCCCATACGACGTGCGATGCATGCCACTGGCCCTCAACCAATCTATAGTTCTGCGCCGAAAAGGCGCCACCGGCCGTGCTCCGCAGATGGCCAACCGTTGCTTTCTGAAGTGGTCCCTTTTCACTTTTTCGCCTGCCATCTCCCAAGCCTGATTCGCCTGCCATCTGCGCGCACTGGGCGCGCCCTCTGTGTGGCACCTTGCGCCCCACAGCGCGCTCCTGCCAGTCTCAGGGCATGCACAAGGTTTTTCCGTTGCTGTAAGCGTAGAAGTGTGACACAACGCAAACTTCCTCCAACGGTTCAGCTCCCCTTCTGTCTTGAAAATTGTGCGACCTCTTCGCAAATGGCCTTTCATTGACCGTGCACAATTTCAGAGTCGCCTTCGTAAACCAAAAAGCGACTGCTCGCTGAACTTCTCTCAAACGTAGAATCGAATGACCACCTGAGTTAAATTTGCATATTTCACAGTGTAGAGTGGGTGTGATTCTGAGGTTTCTGTGTGTAGTACTCACGTTTCAACTTTTCACCTGGAGATACATGAGACACACAATTTTTGCTTATTCCAGCCTCTAGATGCTAGGGCCTATGGCACGTCTAAGATCACACGTGTCATCAGCATTCCTGGTCGCCAGTTCTGCCATCCAACTATTGCCATCCAGTTCACTTGCCAGTTCGCCAAAGTTCTGCCAACTATTGCCAAAGATCCAACTGAGATCTCACTATTGCCAAAGTTCACTTAACGGAATCGTGATCGTTTCCGGCCTCACGATCCACTTGCGCCACCCACGCTCATGGCTTGTGCCCCGACAGCGTCCGAGGTGGAGCCGGTTGCGTGTGTGTCTTCGACAGCCATGCTCGGGCGGGAGCCTGAGAAGGGGGGAGGTCATGCCACGCGGCGCACGGAGAGGGTTCAGACCCTCCGAAGAGATAGACGTTCATAAATCACCACTGAACATGTATTGGAAACCGTGTGAGGAGCTTGAGGATTGTGAGGAGTCAGCCTTGAGTAAGGTAAGGAGTCGACCGAAGCCCTTGCGAGGATACATATACGCCCCATCTGGAGGGGGGAAAATACCTTGCGATGCACAACTTTCGGCTAGCACCCCTTCTACACTAACATGAAGCTCCTGTGGAAAATGGTGAAACGGAGGGAGTCTGTTGGGAGGTAGTTCACATCCAAAGCGGGCCTCTTGATGTTTGAGGCCCGGGCTTGGCGTTTTGATCATCCCTCATGTAGAGTTTTGCTCTTTGGGTTGGGGACACCAACAAACATACAAATCGGGCACCGCGTCAAACACCAGGTCTTCCATGGATTCCTCCGGCAGAGTTACGGTCCGTCCCCCGACTCACTAGGTGGTGGGCATGTCCGGCGGGGCCTATGCCTTGTTGGGGATGCAGCTGGGCGATGTGATCTTGAACTGGGAGCGGAAATCGGCGCCCTACAGGCGGCCAAAACCGATCTTGGACGAGATCGGACCTGGACTGATCCTTTTTCCACCGCCCTACACGGTGGATGTGGATCGGACCCGGATTGACGCTCGATATGTGATTGTCATGCAGCTCAGTGGCGGACGGACCCTCAATGAGGGTCTCCAGTTGGGACGGACATGCAGGTGAAATTCACATCTGTTTGTCCCGTTGGTCGGCAGTGTCAAGAGGTTGCAACTGACCATGCTGAGCATCGAGAGCATGCACCCTGTGCTCCGGAACAGTCGCTTTTTTCGAGATCCCGCGCTTTGTGTTTGTGGGGGCACCTCATTTCGAGACATTTACTCTAGCTCTGAACCCTTCAAGATCTTGATGACCAAGACATGTTCGCCACGGTCTGCAGGCTTATCTTCATCATCCTTTTGACCTTGATGGAGGCGTTGGCTGAATCAACTGTATAAAAGATCGTGCGTGTAAAGGATTGTGCTGTGACCCGGGATCAGCTGCAGCTCGCTGTTTTCAGCCTGTTGACGCCTCCTGTTCATCGTTGTGCTTCCTGTGTTCCAGGTGTTGCTTTACCTCCTGAATCCCAGGGCTGAGATCAGCTACTCTGCTCACATGGGAGGTCGCCTCCTCAGCGGTGTTTCTTAGGGGGGCGGATGGGGAGGCCAGTGCTGTAGATTCCATCTTGTCAAAAGCATTTGTTGATGCATTGCAAACAAAGTGACCTATGGATAAGAAAACGAAGGTAAGCAGTTGTTTCGAAAGCGCAACTATATCTGTGTATATAATATTGTGTCCAAATCCAAACACCTCAGACAGGGCACAAGAACGTTTGGACATCCCTTCTCGCCCAAGCGAGACCTCCAAGCTCCCCGGCGTGTGCGTGCGCACTCCGCTTTCTTTAGGCGCTGTGGCTGGGCTTCTCTTGGTGAAGTCCTTTGGGCGGAACCTCACGCTCCGAACCCATGAGCTGGAGATGCAGGTGGACCGGTCGGACGTTTCAAGGGTGTCCAAACCAAAGACCAGCAAACATGACATCAGCACTTAAGTGAAGTCAGGGGGCTTGCACTAGTAAGGACGAAGGTGGTTGGAATACCAATTCTTTTTTCCAAGAAGATCTGTGAAGCTCTCTCTCTCTCTCTCTCGAGTTAGTAACCCTCCTATTACATTGGCGATGCGTCACATAGAGTTGCAGAATGTCCTGTTGTGTAAATAGAAGAAAGTGCATGGAACGCGGCGCTTAGAACACTGTGCGGTTTTCAACAATGTCTAAGTTGGATTGTCATCAGAAAGTCAGTGAGGCTAAAGGTTTCAGGTTGTGGGGGGGGAATCGTTCAACTACCATAGCCAGCTAAACCCAATGGCCATCTTCAAGGCAATGAGCAAAGTCAAGGCCATCTTCACACATTTTCAGCCGTGTCAGTCAAGGCCAACAACTCGTGGCACCAACTGGAACAGATGTGTGAACATGGAACATGGAACAAGGGTCCCCCAAAAACACCTGAAAATCACCCTAAAAACATCTGAAAACATCTGAAATGAACGTGATCAGGACCAACACTGAACATGCCTGCAAACGGTGCTCATCAAACACACCTGAGCTTCGTTGGCGAACCAACAACATGATGTCTCCGACCCGTTCTTGACGCGTGTCGAAACACGGACGTCCGAAAACCCGACCCATCCCCAAACAAAAAGAAACGTCCGAATCGAAGACCTCTGGAAGCAAGGTACACACCAAAGCCACCCGAAAATGCCATGAAAGCCACAAAGTATTGTCAAAAACATCACGGCGGCCAAGATCACGCAAAACCGGCGCTTACTACACGGGACGCAGAACACCATGCCATGTGTCTTCAGGTGTTCTCAAAACAATGTCTCCAGTCTCAAGAACGCAGAACTCAGCTCACGTATGAACCAAGGAAAACAACTTCTTACAGATGGACTGAGGATTTCACTCGAATTCTAATGCACGGAGAAATGCCCTTCATCCACTTTCCAGATGAAACTGGCCTTTCACCCAGGACACACCCAAAAGTTTTGGGAATGAAAAGCCTGCTTGCTCCGTTTCTTCGGCCCCCTGACCGTAGGTGATTTCGCTTCGCTTCGCTCCACGGCTTCAAAAGCGGCAGGTGATTCGGATGGCGAAGGCCTTGCTGGCTTGACCGGGCGCCCGGGAAAGTGGGAATGCAGGTTCTTCCGTCCTGGGGCGGGCCCGGGCTGGGCCTGGGCTGCATGGAGATGCGTTGGGCAGGGTTTTTTCGGGGCGTTAGGGGTCTGGGTTTGCCAAAGATGGTGGTGAACATCTAGGTCATCCAGGACCGATCAAGGCGAGATGTTTTGGGCCAAGATGAGGAGGAAAAACGCAGCCCCGAGTCTGCAGCCCAACCCTGGGAGTACCAGGTGATCTCCGGAACCAAGCAGTGCCACGTTTCTACTTTGCATGGGACAGAATGGCCGGGCGCTGCTTCTTCAGCGCTGCCGGGCAGATGTGGTCCCCACCGAGGTTTGGTGATTTTCTGCTTCTGCTGGGCTTTGATCAACTGGCCACCCCAGAATCTCCTGGAGCAGGCGCGGCTCGCCGGCCACGCGATGGAACTCCGATCCTTGGCTCGACCGCTGGATCGGCTCGCAGGTACCCTACTGCTGGGTGAGAGAGGTGAGTAACCAGACGCTCTTTGGGGATGGCGGTTTTCATTGCGTGCGATGCCCCAGCCTGGGGTGGACTCTTTGATGGGCTGAAAGCACGTTTAATCGGTGGTGGTTGTGTGGGAAAGACTCAGAACTAGAAACAAGATGGAAGGAATCTCCAAATCCCACACAAACACGCTTTCCTTCCTTTTCACTTTTCACGGGAACGTGAGATGATTTTGCACCGAAACATTGTTTCTGGTGAAAACCATGCCATGAGGGGAATGATTGATGCATTTGCTCGGCTGGCATGGATTGGGGCAACGTTGTGCGAGTGTTGATATCGGCTTAGAGCAACGCTATGAAGTCTTGTCCTGAAGGAAGGAGCTCTGAGCATTTTGCAACTGGAAGGTTTGCATGGTGACGATCACTGCGTGTAACTCTTCCTCAACCTTTGTGCCCCTAACCCCTCTTAACACTGCATATAGCGTGCCTCTATTCAAGCTCCAGACGCTTGGGTGAAACAGATCCAGCTTGGACGAGACGGGAGCATTGAGCCTCTATTGGGAGGAAGAGGTGATTTCCAAAAGCGTCCTTTTCGGAAGCTTTCGGCTTTCGGATGCACCCCAAGGGCTTCGGGGTGTTTCTGCAGTCTGAGGATTGATCAGTGCACTGGTAGTCCAGTCCAGTCCAGTCAGCAAAAGCCGGAGCACGATTTCGTAGGGGAAGAAAACACCTGAACTGAAAGGCACAGGCGAACGGCCATCAATACCTATACCCTAGCCCTTGCCTTCCAAGACTTAAAGCTGGTTGACCTAGTGTAAAATCATCAGTCAAACAGTATATATATATATACCTATGTACTGCATATTGTTTGGTCCGACCCTTAAAGCCAAAGGTTGACCAGCACCTCCGGTCCCAACACCGATTCGATCCGCTTCGTGCCCTCCGTTCCCGCACCGACGGAACTCAGGTCCGTTGCCCGGACGCGGCCTGCATCGCCCGCTGGTCCTTTCCGCGGCAGAACGACACGGCGCGGGTGAATCCCAGGCGGGGGTCCGGGGGAGGTCGGGGGTCCGGAGGACCTGGAGACCCATCGAGCTGGAAGCGAGATGGACCTGACATTGGTTTTTAAAGGTGCGCCTCGTGAACAGACAGGGTGGCTGTAGGGAACACCGTGGTTTTGGACGCATGGCCAAGAATAGACATCCCTTTGAGAATCGCGTGTCGCGTATGGAGCTACTTGTACGTACATCCATACCGTCCTTTTGTGCACTTTCTTGACCTGGGAGATACCAATAAGAAACCGCTGGAACGAGGAGTGCAGTATCGGGTTCCATGCCAAACTTTTGTGGACCTTCCCTTCCCTTCTACGATCTCCTTTCAACCAAACCAGAGCTTTTCCGGCCCGAAGCCGCGCAACTGCCTTTCTGCTGCTTGAAGCCGCCATCAGTCCATTCAGCTTGCGCAGGTCCTGTCCAAGCTGGGCGGCCACGGATGGTCCCTGAGCGCGGTGTCCAGGCGGTGCCAGCAGCTCTCTCCCTGCTGGTGGTTGGGCGCGGTGTCCAGGCGGTTTCACCCCGGGGCGGTGCGGAGAGGTCTCAGGATCCAAAGGATCCCTTCCGGGACGATCGGATGCTCCGCTGCGAAGAGACGTGCGACATGGATCGAACGGTTGGGGGTCTGGAGTTCGAATACAGACTGCTGGGAGCTGAGGTTTTTTTCCCTTTAAGTTCACAAAACATGTATGAAGTATATATCTCCCCTCCACTTTGAAGTCTAGCATGATAGCATTTTGCAGCGAGAGTTGTGTGGATCTTTCCGATGCAATAGTGGGTCAAACTTGATCACTTCCAACACCAAATCTGAATCTTTCACTTTCGGACCTGAAGGAACAATGACCTTTACCTTTGCTTTGGCAAACCGCCCTTGATTCCCTGGAAGTTTCTGAAGGGAGGGGGCAGATGCGGCGACGTCACGTCGTCGTCAGCTCAAGCGGCTCAAGCCGGTGTGCCGGCTCCGCACCGGGGCAGGAGCTTTCGCCATGTTGGCGCTTCATTTTCTGCCTTCGGCCGGCAAAATCTCTTTCGGGGAAGAGGGTGGCAAGAGGACTGCCCAGAGGTCTTGCACCCGGAGGTCCGCTGCCATTGGGGCGGGGACCTGAAACCGAGTCTGGGGTTTCCAAGTGAAGGAGTGTGATTCGGTGTTGGCCCAACCATGAAAGAAGAAAGATGTGGAGGACAACCAATCACTTTAGCACCTCTGACCGACTTACATTTTTCGTTTTTTTCTGGCGGTTTCCCCTGTCAAAGCTTCTTTCTTTCGCAGGCCCTCCCGTAGGATGACCTACCAATCAAAGATGATCTTCTGCAGGACGCCGGTGGTGAACCTGGACCTGGCCATCCAGCTCTCAATCCCGACATTGTTGGAGGCGCGGAGGTTGGGCGGTGGTTGCGGCGGGTGGCACGGGTTGGGCGGTGGTGACAATGACGAGACGTGCAGATAAAGGAGCGCAGCAGCGACCCTGCCAAGGGGAATGGAGATGGAGACGAGTGAGTGATTTGATGTGATTTGTTTTTGATTGGTTGGGCGTGGCTAATTTTGTGTTTGCTTCCTTCCAGTCAATGCCGCCGCAACAGAATTCCGATCCGCTCTGGTTTTCTTGAGATCAGGCTTCCCAAATGAAATCGTCTTGGACTTTTGAACTTTAGTTGGATGTTTCCGAAAGGTGTCGGTCATCGACCGCCGTTTCTGGCCAAGTCCAAACATGTACAGACGTGACACCGAACGGGAGAGGTGTCAGGCTTCCCAAACATGCGGAACGCCCCGTTCTCGGCTGTTCTCACCACCCGCAGTGAACGTCCGTAGTGCAGTGCACGTCCGCAGGCTTTGATGAAGAGCTATGAGGCGGAGAGCTTGGCCGCTTCGGAGGCTTCAGGCGAGCGCAGAGGATGGAGGATCGATTCAGAGGATGGGTTCTGGAGGATTTTGCAACTTTCTTCTTGAAGACTGAAGACTTGAGGAGACTTTTTTCATGGTGTCACAATCGCCTCTGGTAGCTTTTATTTTCTTAGGGGCTCTGATTTGTGTCATTTCCATCTACTTGTGTCACCGATTCGGAAGGACGCAGAGGTCGGGGGTTGTCCGAATCATCAGACGAGGCCCTGGACCGTGGCCACAAGCATGTATACAGCATGTGAACGATGTGCCATTTTTGTAGCCCAGAACCATGGAGACCAGGAGCCTTTGAGAGCATACCGAATGTGTGACGGCTGATGTGCTGATATCTCCGTGCTGCGGAGATGTGGGCCTTCAGCATGTTTTTGACAGCGAAGAAGCCCAGATCTCGACAGAATCGACAGATTCCCCGTAGATCACACGTTCTTTTGGTTTTTGGTGGACATGTAAATCATCTGAGTCGTTGGAGTGGGCTCTGGGGCATCTCAAAGTACCAAACCAATTCCTCCCAAAAGAGAATGGCTCAGACTCTGAGGCCATTGCTATTAGGTTGGAGGCCATTGCTATTAGGGTGCAGGCCATCGCCATTAGGGTGGAGGCCATCGCTGTTAGGTTGGAGGCCGTCCCTATGAGGTTGGAGGCCATTGCTATTAGGGTGGAGGCCATCGCCATTAGGTTGGAGGCCATCGCTGTTAGGTTGGAGGCCGTCCCTATTAGGTTGGAGGCCATTGCTATTGGGGTGGAGGCCATCGCCATTAGGGTGGAGGCCACCGCTGTTAGGTTGGAGGCCGTCCCTATTAGGTTGGAGGCCATCGCTATTAGGCTGGAGGCCGTTGATGAATATTGAAGATATAGGCACGTTGGAGGCGGTCCTTATTGGACACCAGGAACTGGTTTTGGCCAGTTCCACATGTGTTTCATGACCTTCATGGGTGAGATGTTACCATCCAAAAGTGCTCGAAATTTCGGGAATGTAGACCGGTTTTCTTCAAGCAGTCTTAATGTAAATTCTATAAACATTCTATACAAGATCTTCAAATGTGGCGGGTTGGATTCATCAACCGTCAACATCTACCCGTCTTTTTCCGCTCAGCGGCAGGTGCTGGACCGGCAGAGCGCCCCACGGAGCCCAGCGAGGTGCAGCACGGCTCGGAGGAGAGATGTTGGTGTCTCACTTCGGCACCCAGCCAGGCCCATCGTTGGGCTGCAAGAGAAACACCAGTTTACTGTTGGGGTTCCTCTCTGATAGGAAGAAAAGGCCTGACCGCGCCGGCCGCCCCTTTCCGGGCCTTGTCGGTGTCCTGCTTGGGCCGTGGGCCCTTTCGTCTCGGCCTTGTCCGGGCCTTGTCCGGGCCCTCCTATCACCACTGTCCGGGCCTTGTTCCCTGCTTAAAACCGCGCGGTTGTCCCTTTCTCCACCGCCCGGTCCGGTTTTTCTGCACTGAACGCAACAGTGATGTAGCATGTCAAATTTGATATCATCCTGTTCCCAATCTTTCTTACATGCTGTTCCCAAAGAGCTGGAGGCTGCGGCTATGGGAATATAGTTACAGACCTTTCCACCAGCATTGTAATTCAAATAACTGACGCAACTGGACATGTTTGGGGTCTATGCTGTTGATTGTGTTTTTTGGACGGTTGACCCAAAGAAACTGAGCGGCTGTGGTTTAGCAGTGAAAAGGGGAGTGCCATCAATTAAGAAGAGAAGGAGAGCACAACTGCAAGAAGTAGCACATTCCCGCATCAAAGTACAGTGAAGCAAGTTCCTCACATACCAAAATGGGTTCCGCTTGGCTCGTCCTTTTTGCCGCAGAGCTTCTTCTGTGGTTGGGGGTGAACATTTCGTGGCCCCTTGTTGTCAGATTGCATCCATTTGAGGAGGTCTCTGCAGTTGGTGGGCATCCCAAAACCACGGTCTTTGACGGGTTTCAAGGGCTGGGATGCCACACCCAGTTGCTGGGTGTTCGTTTTTTTTGTGAGCCCTGTGATGGGGTTGCCAAAGGGGGGGGCGGGCTTGGAGTGCGGTTGCTTCCAGGACAGCAAGGGTGAGAAGCAGGAGGCCAAGGAGGATCTAGAGGCTCCGGTTCCAGACAGGGATTCTGAACTGGAGGTATGGGTGACCTTCAGATAGATGTGGTGTCAAAGAATCGATGAAGCTGGCTCTCTTTTGAAGCTGGCTCTCCCCTGGGGCGAACCTTCGGAGTTCTATTTTCTGTCTTTTTCTCCCAAGGTGGTATCAGTGGTGGATTTGTGTTCGGGTGGTGGAAGCTCATCCATCTCATGGTTTGGTGCCTTTCCGACCACCAGCCTTCACCAGCTCCAGCGCTGGACTGGGTGTGCGTGGTGTGTGCGAGGTGAACACCTCCGAGCCGGAAGGGACCTGCGAGGCCGCTGGAGTGGTTTGGGAACCCTTCAACGGAGCGAAGCTGGAGCAGCCCGCCCTGCCCCTCGTGTCCCCCTGGGAGACGCTTGGTTCTCTCAGAGAGGGTATACGGAGACCTGGTGCGGCCGAACTAGTTGGGAAGGCAGAAGGTTTCCACAGAAGGTTTTCCGTGCCGGTGCCTTTTTGAAGAAAGAGAGACTCGACGACCGACAAAGGTGAACTCAAGGTTTCCTCCGAACTTTGGGGTGTATGAGGGGCTTTTTGAGGCCGATCCTGACCAGTGGCAGCTTCGCCAAGAAGAAGGGCAACAAGATGCTCGAAGACTCGAAAGGTGATTTCTATGCACGTTTGCAACAGCTGAGTGATGCCTCGGCCGCTGTTCACGAGTTTCAAAAGGCGTCCTTGGAGGCGCAGCAGACCTTGAGTTGTGCACAAGGGGCCTTGAGCAGTCAGCTGCAGAAGTCAGCCTCTTCCATCCACGACCGTATTCACAACCTCGCGTCCAATGTGAAGTTCCAGAACGCGGGCCTCTCCCGCCACTGTGCGGAGCATAGCAGGAGGCTGGACAGTATTTGCGATGGGATTTCATCTTTGCAGGACGGCTTAACTGGGGAACTGGAGGAGATCCGTAAGGCACTTCACCTTGGACATCCAGGATCTTCCAACTCGGCTGGCCAGGCTAGCCAGGAGGAACGCAACTAGGAATGCCACCACAAGCTGCGCTCCGCTCTTTTCACCACCTGAGCTCTGGTGGGTGACGGCGCTGGCTTGAGCAGCGAGCTAAGCAGTGATCCTGGCAGAGGCGCTCCGGTCTGACCATCTCGGAATCCTGAGGAGGTCGATGGCGCCGAACTGCCAGTGATCGATGTACATCCGTGTCATGTAGAGTACTTTTAGCGTTAAAAGACCAAGTGACACCGTGCAAAAAGAAGCCGAGTCGGCCAGACCTGGCGGTGGAGCCCCCTCAGTCTGGCGGCCTTCTGGATGGTTTGGGGGCTCAAGAATCGAAGAAGGCCCAGGGTGGTGGCACATCATGTCTTCCCAAATCTTTGATGATTTCGCGATCTTTCGTGGTGGATGCGGGTTGAACCCCGGACTGTAACATATTCCACTGTACACCCCACACCTATTGCAGTCTTGAAAAGAAAAGACCCACTTCATCAAAAGCATTTCATATTTTTACTGGCCAACCGCCAACTTTATGTCGCATCCCAGCTACACGCTATTCCTGACCCACATCAATACTGGTCTTAAAGGAAATACATTGCCGTCGTCTACGTGGCGGGTCAATACGGGTCACACATCACAGAACCCCCGACGCCCCACGCCAGGTCACGAGGCTTCCCCAAACAGCTGCGGGAGGTTTTTCCGGTTTGTGGTGCCGTGACTCCGGGGTTCCACACCGGAACAGAAAATGGCTCACTTTGGTTGCCCTTGACCCGCGCGCCCCCGGAGCCGTTGTCGAAAGCCAGGAAGTCCTTGGAGCTTCAACGTCTCAAGGTGTTTCTGAGGCTACTAGGAACAAGGGCATCGCTACGAACGGAGCAAGGACTCGGAAGTTTTCCAAGAAGACCTGAAAGTGTTCGCACAGGTGCTGCAGGGGTGGATGCCAGAGAAAGGTAAGGGTCAGCACAAAGCAGCATTTGGTTGGAAATCCAGTGTTTTGAAGAGGTTACAACCACTGCGACGTCTTGATTTATTCCCCGGTTGTATGCACCAAAGGTCAATCCCTTCAGCCTTCCTGACATTCTCAGATCCTAAAATCTTTCATCCATCGCAATGACATGAGCTTCTTCAGCAAGTTGTACGAGCCGGGATCCCCAGCAAACATGGAATAAAGGGCTGTCTCAACAGCCCATGGAGCTTCATCACGTGCGTCTGGATTTAGAGCATGGAGTTTAACATCTCTCAACAGCTGGGGTTATCCTGTCATCCAGCAGACAAGAATGGACTCCCAGAATGGACCCATTTTCCTTCTCACCCCCCATGGTTCTGAGATCAGATCATCAACCCAAGTCTTTGCTTCTGGGGTTTTCGCTCAACCTCGAAAGCCGCTGAGAGGAAGTAGAGCGCTTCATCATTCCGGTGTCTTCAAGTCGCCAGCTTATGTCTGGCCCAGGTCTTCTATCTATTGGGTCTTTCCATGTCAGTCTGGTCCATGTCGGTCTGACCGACCGACCACCACGGGTTTGGTTCGGAACCTCGGTTCGGGGCGTCGTTTTCCCCACCGAGCAGGTGCTTCTCGTTTGGTCTCCCCTCCCGCCTCCGGCCTCCAAGGTGCCCCTGATCCCCCCCCCCACCTGCCGAGGCAGTACACGGAGCTGTGGCGAGCTGTGATCCGACCTCCTCGTGATCAGTATGAGATCAAGGAAGGGGGTGGGGGGGGCGCAGGCGGCCTGGGTAGGTGGTGTGGCTGGATTGGCCTGGGTGGGGTTTGGGCTGGGTTGGATTGGTGTTGGGTAGGTCATATGTCATAGTAGGTCAGTTGGTGGGCCGATGATGCTTGCTGGTCCCCATGGAGCGGTCGAGTGACGGAATCGGGCAGCTGCAATCGAACCACTCCGCCGCCCTGGGAGTCCTGCGGCAGGATTTGGGCCCGGCCGTCTTCAGCATCGAGTCTACTTCTCAGAGAAGACCATTTGGGCAGAATGGGATCTGTTTTTTTTCCACCTATGTTCAATCGCCGTGTCTCTACTTGAGGATGAACTGAGTGAACATGCTAAAACAAAAAGAGAAGCTGAACACCGTGCTTTGTGGTGCCAAATGAAACCTCAACGCCCACGCTCGAAAGCCGCTGACGATCCACGCGGTTCGGTTCCACGGTTTGCGTCCCCTGAGAGTCCAGTTACCTATCTTGCGAGCCCCTTCATCCTCCCAGATCTTAGTCCATCCAAGGAAGGGCTCCTGTTGATGGGGGAGAACAAAACAGTCCTAGCCGTCCTTGTTCCGAACCGTTGTTTGGAGGCCAGGTATAGCGTCCGGAACCTCGTCGCGTTTGCTCCCGCTCCTTGTTCCTCCTCCTCGTGGATTGCCCCGAGGAACCGGACCTATCAACGCACAGACTTGTCGTTGAAGAATCCCCGGGGCCTCACGCTGGTGCCACGAGCTCAGAGCGGAAGCTGTCCTGGGACCCAGGTCTTCAGCTGTCCTGGGACAGCACGGAGGAAGTTCATTGCATGGACTTCCTGCTGGGTACAAGGTTTCCATTTAAAGCAATCCTCTTGGTACCCAGTTCATTGCAAGAAACTTTTCTGGTAGACTTGGTCCACTTTAGTCTGCTGGCACTGCTGGTGGTGTACTCATCGCAGACGGGTGCCACTGCAGTACTGTGCATTGTCACTGTTTCTGTTTCCGCAATTTTTTGGGACGCTATTAGTTGGGGGCCATCGCAAGTAGCTTGGAGGCCATCGCAAGTAGCCGTAACCGGAAGCCCTCCTTGGCCTTGAAGGTCAAGCAGGGTCAGGCACGATGGATGTTTCTGTCGCCTCAGGTGCAGTCACTTCGAACCAATTGCAGCGCCTGCTCCTCAAGAGACTGTTTCATGTGCTTAAAGTCCTGACTTGGTACTGATTTGTTGGATTCATCCAAGTGAAGTCATGTCGAAGTGTTCACGCTTCCTTAATTTGATGATCCGCTGAAGTTGATCATGGCAACTGGAACCCCAAATGCTGGCTTGAGTGGGTCAGTTCAATCAGTAGACCAAGACAGTACACACTGCGCAGTACACGGGCCAAACAGGTCGGGACCAGACTCGACTGGTCAATGGGGAAACCAAAAATGGCTCGATCGAGCTGGACGCCCATTAAGCGAACGATGGAACGAACCGACGATGGTTTTGAAGAGAAGCTGATGGGCGACCTCTTCTTCTGGGATATCTAGGTTTGGTTGAAGAAAGAGAGGGGCAATGGGAGTGCTTTAAAGAAGAGAAAGGGGCGGGCCACAGCACCGGCAGAGATCTTGGCAGGGAACGACCGGCTCAGCGACTCCCTTGTGTGGTGTACCTGCATGGTAACTGCAGCAGCCGCTTAGAGGCGGGCGCAGCGAAAGAGGTGGCGAGCGGGGCGAGGCTCATCGGGGGGGAGGAACTATAACTCCACATTGGAATTGAATTGGAACAGGAGTCCATTCCGCTTGAGTTGGCTGTAGCATTCGACTGGCTTTCCGTAGCAGGGACGCTGAGGGTCAAGCTTCCTGAGCACACGCTGTTTCCTGCGTGAAAAGGCGCGGTGTCGCCGTCGAGCGTTCTGCGGGGTGGTTGGGGCTGTCGAGGCGGTGAGCACTTTGCCGGTGCTGCTGCCGTTCAACATCACTGCCGGGAAGCTTTGTGACCATCTGCCACCATGGTTTGGGAGTGTTTGGGTCACGTCGTGCTTTTACTAAAAGCAAAAACATACTTAGTGCAGCACAACGTTTTTGTTTTGATTCATACAGAGGACCATCGAGTTCTATCGAGTTCAGCAGAATCGGATGGTTTCGGAGAAGTCGAAGTTGAACCAATCAGACTGAAGCGACTCGTGAGGAATGAAGGATACCTCAGGATCCAGCCGCCATCTTTTCGTTGCACCAGTCAGCACTTGATGATGGCCACCATCGCATCACCTGCCTTGCTCGACTCGTCGGCGGTGGCGGGAAATCCGTCTTTCAATTTTTTTCCTGGAACGACTGCCAGGCCCGAAACTGGACCCACCACAGCTCACACGGCTGGTGGGGGATCCGCGGGGGCCCGAGGTCTTCTGCCTCGACTTTGCCGGCTCCGGGCTCTCTGACGGAGAGTGCGCCCGGGATGATCCCTGTGAAACACGGCAGGTGGTGGGTGGGGAGCAGAAGGTCTTTTGTCGGGAGCAAACGGCAGTATTGAGACACTTGGCCATGAGGAGCCTGCAGTACTAGATTGTGGATTTGTAGAGGATTTGTGGAGTAAAGTAGGTCTTGAGAGGTTCGTCTTCAGCTTCTATCTTGGGCTTTTGGTCAAACGACCTGACGCATCCACAGCGTACAAATCAGCTGCCCACACAAAAAAAATCAAACACGTTTCTCCTAGTACCCTAGAAGTCCAAAGACTATATTTTGACCGGCTGAAGTAAAGGAAGTTCCCTTTCAGTTCCCCTAAAGACCATTCTTTTTTTGTCTTTGACTCCCAGGGAGCAGTTCAGTTTGGTACCTGGATGAACCTCCGGTCTACCTACCACACATTGGTCCTACCTGCTGCTTCGCTCTCGGCCAGGTACCTGAGCCTGGGCTACTACGAGCGGGACGACCTGGCGGTGGTGGTGGACCACCTCCGGGAGTCCTATGGCGTCACCTGCATCGGCCCGGGTCACCTGGAGTGGCCCTGGCACGGGCAGCACGGGGTGGGTTACAGGTCTTGAGACGGGCAGCACGGTCACCTGCATCGGCCCCGGTCCACCTGGAGTGGCTGGGCAGCACGGGTGGGGTTAGGCGAGTGAAGATGGGCAAGACGCAACCTGGCGGATGTTTACAAGCAACTGAAGCAAAGCCGCATGGACCACCGGATGGCACGGGTAACATCATCCTGACGACCTAAACATAGTCTGGGTCTGTCCGGACTTACCTGTAACTGTCAGTAAACACGCAAAGTCACTCCATTCAGCAATACATGGCCATCCATGACCATCCATGACCCATACTAGCCATCATCATCATCATCATCATCCACTTGGGCCTTGGTCAATCCGACCCCAATCCATCCGTGGGCCCCGCACTCCGAGGCCTCTGGGGCCGTTCCATGGGCGCGTCCACGGCGCTGCTGCACGCCGACCGCTGCTCGGTGTGAGAGCGTGAAGAGAGGTGTGTCGTTCGGGCGAAACAGAAGAGGCAGAACACGACTTTGCTGAAATCATCAGGGCAGTGGAGGTTTTCCACCTGCTTAGTATACAAGGATATACAAGGTATCAATGGTCATCATGCCTGCCTGAAAAGGGGCCATGCCATCCAGTTTTTGTGATTTATTCTCACGGGGTGTAGCATGGCGTAACACTCCTTCTTTTGTGTTGGTCGATGTTTTTCGGCTTTGATCTGTGAACGCCCAAACGTGCGCATGTCCCTTTCCGAAGACTTCCAATCAGGTGATCCATCCATCGCAGGGCTGGTCTTAGACAGCCCCTTTTCCGACTTGAAGGCCGCTACCGACACGGCGACACGGGTCGAAGGAACGGGTCTGTCGAGACCGCATACTTCACACAGGAGTCACCCACACCGGGAATCAGTGCAACATGACTTTGACATGTTTTTTGAATGAGTGATGACAGTGATGAATCGATTTTCTCACGTGAGAAGACGAGTGGATGATTTGATTTTTGTCCCAATGTGGACGTTCCGTTGCGGACTCCCTCCCTCCCTCCCCTCCCTCCCTCGCTCACTCCCTCCCTCCCTCACTCACTCACTCACTGCCAGGTGCTGTGCGAAGAGCTGGTCGATGGCTACACGAACTCTCGAGTGCCACGCTGGGTCACCGGCATCGCTCTCCAGATGGCCCGGGCGCCGAGCCGGTGCGAAGTGAACATGCTTGGGGTGGATATATAACTGATTGTTTGGTGGATAACTGAACAGATTAGGATGTTGACAACCTGAACGCATTAAGTTCAAGATGCTTGACGTGCTCACGAAAGAGATTTGCAAGATCAGTTGAAAGGGGATTCACTGTTTGGATCTTTTCAGTCGGCCCCAGAATCAACGTCGTGCACTCTCTTCCATTCTCAGTCGATTGCGCCAGAGTCTTCCACTCAGTTCGGCCTGTGAGTGCCTCGATGGGTCCGACTGAGCTCGGCCACGTCGACCCGCCCTGTCGTGCCCCGTCTCGATCGATCGACAGGTTCGCAGCTCCATCTCGACCCATGCCGACTTCGACATCTATGACTTGGCTCCCGTGCAGCGCGGGTCACCGAGGAGAGACGAGAGAATGGAGTCCGTGGCCGCCGTAGACGGGAGCGCCCGACGTCGCCCGTTCGGGGCTTCAGGACTGCTGGGTTCCTGGTGGTGAGACTGGGTGGGTTTCAACAGAGAAACGAAGCCAGTGAAGTTAGACACCAACTGGGCCTTTCACATCATCGAGGCATGCCTCCAACTTTGATGTGTTGAATGTGTGCCATTTGGTGACTCAAGACCAATCAATGGCCCAACGTTCCCAACGACGTTCCCAGCAGTGGCTTTTGCCCATGGGCTTGGCATCATTCCCAGCAGTTGTTTTTCCTTGTTTTTGAGTTGTTTCTATACCCTGAATTTCCTGGCCAACCATTGTTTAAATATGTTTAAATGGTCTTTGCTGAACAACCATGGTTTTTCTAAGGACTTTACACTGCAAAAGCGCAAAAAGCCAGGTCAACTATGTTTAAAGCCAGGTCTTGGAAGGCGTTTGGGCGGCCAAGTCAACTATTTTAAATATGGGACCTCTTGGAGGCGTTTGTGCGGCTAGGGTCTTTTTTGGGATCTCTTTTTCCTCCAAAACCACACCGAGGCACGTTTCCAAGTCCTTCATCCCGGCGCTCTTCGCCGCCGCGTGATGCCGACGACGGAACGCGGGCGGCGTGTCCCGCCGACCGGACGGAGCGGTGGCGAACATGGCCAGGTACAACGATCACTTCATTCCACCGCATCATGCCAAAGAGCTGCATGCGGCCTATGCAGGAGACAAGGCCGAAGGGATTTGTGGGTCCGAAAGGAGAAGGGTGGAGACGCAGGAGCAGGTCTCGAAGGGTGCTGGAGAACAGTGTGTTTATAAGGATTCAGGATCAGTATTCCAGAACCCCCAAGGGTGGTTAATGGACACCCTTGAACAGCTAAGTTGCTATAAATACACACCCCTTCGAGGGTCCTGGTGTCGTTTTTAATGTCTAGGATACTTTTGGAGCGGGTTTTGGAGCGGGGCGCGTGGACATCGTGAGATTGCATACCAAAAGAGAACGTTTTCTGCAATCGCTTTTTTTTGATCAGCGGCAACAAAGACATTAGTTTTGTGAATAGCGGCCATACGTCAACTCCCACCGTTCTAATTTCAAGCCTTCTAGGCGGCGGCTGAATGCACTCACCGACGAAGCTGAATGCACTCACCGGATTTCGTTGCCAAAACATCCAAATGCCAGACCTACGTGACGTCACCGGCGAAATGAATGCTTTGGGGTATTTCATGCCCCACATGGTGTCGTAGATCCCAACGAGGAAAAGGACACCCTGTGAGAGCCGGATGTTTTTCTCGCCCACGGGGTTGCCGCCTTGGGGTCGGTGGTGCGTTGCCGCGCTTTCCGGCCCCCCCAAAAATGGGATTTGAAGAAAGGTCTGGTGACAGCCGCTGCTTGGGCTGTTTCATGGCTAAACTGGTCTGTGGATCATCTGGATGGATATGATTCCTGCCAAATTGGCCTCAAAATGGCACTCTTTCCCCCAGCAGCTGCGCTTCGCACCGTGGACTTCATCCACTTCCAGCAGCGTCGGCACCGATCCTTTGCGCGGGGCGGTGAAGTGGGTGCGGCGCCGTAGGACGGCCCCCCCTCCGCCACATTGGCTGTTGAATCTGAGCGGGCATTGGTGTGATTTGGATGGTAGGAACGCGTCTTTCAGAGATCGCTTACCCATCTGACCTGGCTTCGTGCTTTCTGGTCTTTCTGAGTATATAAAAGATCGCGATGAGAGATAGATCAGCCATGATTTGCCCCTGGTGACGAACGAACTCCATGTGTGTTTGGGCTCTCTTTTGTTTTTTTCTTTTGGTTTTTCATTGGTCTCGATGCAGAACTTCATCATGGTGGAGGGGGACCACAACTCTTCCAGATCCAAGTTCTTCTTGGACTCGGTCTCCATCTTCTTCTTCAATACCTTGCAGGCCGGGCCGGTTTGGCCATGGCAAACGCACGTTCTCGCGGGTTGGATCGCGTTCTTCTTTTTGCAGAACTGTCTGTTTGTAAGAGGAACATAGAGGAACAAGAACCCAGACAGTGTGTGACTGTGAGTAGAAGCATGCTGATCTACAGCATTTTCTAAGCATGACTCTTAACATATGCAGGAACCCCAGATGTTACATGGAAGTCCCTTTTCCGGACACTCGACAACTTCAACCAAGCTGTTCACACGCATACCATTGAAGCCGAAGCTATTTGATCAGTACAAGTACAAACATATATCGAGTGGTGGGGGGTGTGCTGGAGGAAGGCTTTGGTCCAAATATGTCAACATGTTTCATTTCTAGCAGTCACGTTCGACGGGGTGCTTTATGGAGGTTAGGGGTGCCCAGCTACTCCACTCACTTGGGTTGTCCAACACCACCCCGACATGTGACTCCTGGTTGTTTCGACTTCTAAGAGACCACTAGCACTGCTCCGGTGGCCCACGAGGATCGGTCCATCCCAGTCAATCTCCGGTATACCCGAAACGACTGGGACCGAGCACTGCTCCAAGCTCCTCCCATGCCGACCGAGCGAATCAGCCACGTGTACATACTCAATACTAGACAACTCGATGATTTTATGATGTAAATGACTCTACAATTGAGTCTGTATCTACTTTATACAGTATACATTCTATTACATTCTATTCTTGCCCTTCTGGCAAGACATTCCACGCGCTTCGGCCCCTCATAAGAAATCTCTACCAAAAAGAGGGTAAGAAACCCTCCGCGAGCCGAGGGGTTCAAAACCGGGTCTCCCAAAACCTGTTGAGGAAGAGCTCTAAGGGGTGGACATGTCGGACGACCGCGAGTTGGTCTCCCAAAGCGGATTTCTCTGCGCCAGTGCGAGCTGCTGGTGAAGCATGACCCCCGAGAGGCCCCGGTATGCGAACACGCGGGGAAAAACGGTGGTTTCGACCTGCTGCGCAAGCAGAATTGGAAGCACCTGGAGTGGACCTGGAGTCTCCTTTCGATTTGATGGTGGTCACGACCGCGGGGAGTCGTCAAAGATTGCAGTATTTTGAAGATCTTAAGGTTGCAGCTTGACCAGTGGAATTGGACTTGCTGTGAAGGGAATAGGGCAATAGGGGCAATTGACATTCAGACAGAGACAACTCAGAACGGCGGAACTCCCAGCTTAGATCTGTAACATGTCCTCAGTACATGACATGATACATGGACATTCTACTCAGGGTAGATTTTTCATGTCGTTTCTTGAAAGCTACTCAATCCATCTCAATTCATTTATCCCGTGCTTGGATGGAGTTCTTGTGTATTTTTTTAAAATGGCTTTCTTCTCTGTTGCCTCGATGCTTTCGCAGAGATTCTCTTTATTTTTGCCGCTTTTGCACCTGTTCTATACCGGCTAGTACGATCAACTACTGTACAGGGGCCTTTAGGATAACATTGTAAGCTTCCCCCCAAAAAGCACCTGAGAACATTATTGTAGCACCCCCACAAGAAATGGTGTTCGATCCTTTTTTCTTCGTTCCAGACTGTGGGTCTGATGGATGGGCAGGCTGCGGCGGCGCGGCCGAGCCGGGAGTCAGCGCCCAGGCTGGGGGGGCTCTTGGACATCTGAACACTTGGTGGGCATCCGGGGTGGGCATCTTACCTTACCTAGCTTGAAACCTACCAGCAATGGCCTCCAACCCAATAGCAATGGCCTCCAACCCAATAGCAAGTCTCCAACCTAATTACTGCCAGGTGTTGAAAGATAGACACAACACTGAAGATGAGTTACAAGCATTCCCAGACTTTGCACAGACTTTTTGTGCCAGGGATGGGGGATGCCCTCGTGCTTCATTGAGCTGCCCAAAGCTTTTTGCTTCAGCCAACCGATGGGGAAGACCACCTTGGGCCATATGGGTGTCAATCTCCTGGTTACCTCAGACATCCTTGGATTTGCGTCTCTCACACCGTGCCCATTGGTCTTCGCCTTCGGGCCGCATTGGGAAGACACCGCGTTGGGAAGGCCCTTTCCGGATGGCTTTCAGCTTGGCGCTGAGATCCCAACGGGGGCGCAGAACAGGCGGAACCGTGGGGAGGAACTGCTGGGTCCAGTTGACTAGCGGGTCTGGACACCCTGACAGGAGGCCATCGCGGTTGGAGGCCGAAGTTGAGAAGGAAAGACCACCTCTCCTGCTGGGACTTCCACATCTTCCGACCAACCTTTGAGGCCCAGACCACCTTTGAGGCCGCCGGTGGAAGCAGTGGAAATGCGCGACGAGGCACACGTGGTATGGCCATGGGGCGCAGAGTCTGCGGGATGTTTGAAGGATTCTGTTCATCTCTTTTCCACCTACTAGGGGTTTTTAGAAGTTCTAGAGAGGCTCCGTTTTTGTTGAGCCATGTGCACATGGGGGCAGGTTCGGGCGCCAGAAGTCTGGTTCCTGATTGCAGGTATCCATTGCTCGTCGTGTATCTTTGATGATGGTCAACCTTCTGAGAAGGGCCCGGTCCCAACCGTTGGGTTGGGTGTGCATTCATCTGATTTTCATGGGGTTCGGGGTCAAGCGAATTAGGAGACAGTTCTGATCCGAAACTGGGGGAAACTGGGGAGGCTTTGCTCCGTGGGTGGAGGATTCTTCGATGCGGCAATGATATCCCAAAGGGTCTAGCAGGAGATCGTGGCCTGCTGATCCGTCTTTGGTGCTTTTGTGACGAGCCCTTGCTGCCTAGAGACGGGGGTCTGGAGGATGAAGATGTAAAACGCAGGTCTCCAAAGAAGGAGAACACAGACAAAAAGCCCGGAACCCAGAAGTCCACTGCTCCCCAATGGTTTCACTCAGCCCTGGCTGCTTTACAGACGACCCCACAACACTGGACAGATTTGGGACATCACATGAAATCCACTTTTATTTATTTTTCAAAAGCCATTCCCACACCTTTCAACTGACTGCTTTCGACCTCCTTTCGAGCCGCTTCACGCGACCTCACCAACGCGACCTCACCAACGCGACCTCACCAGGCGCTTCACCAGATGAGCTTCTGAGCGCCGACCGAGGTCCGGTCGCCACGGGGCGGGTGGCTGCGAGCTGCGAGACGCGTGGGAGGGAGAGGGCTTCCGGAGCCACGTGTGGGCGCAGAGACCGAAGGGAGAGGGGCCAACGGGCCGTCCGGCATCCCAAGAGGGTTGGAAGAGAAAGGTGTTTCACCCTGGGAGGGATCACCAAAAGACTGTTTGGCTGCGTGAGCAGAGCGTACGATGCGTGCGAGCGTGCGATGTTCCCGGTTCTGCGGTGGCCATCGAGATGTCGGTGTCTAGACTGTGCGCTGGGTGTCGAGGAGAGGCTGGGCACATGGAAAGATCGTTTTCTTGGGGCAAGGAGGATGTTTGGTCATTTTCCAGGACTTGGTTGGCCCGGAGATGTGAATGAAGGTCGATCTTGTGGAAGCTTCTCGTAACAGGTCTGTCAGGGTGAATTTGTGCACCAGTCCTTGCACATCACAAGTGGAGGGGATTGCCTTTGACCACTGTCTCGACCCCCAGTATATGCTCTGTATCACATGTGAGAGCTTGTGTGTTCAAGCATCTCGGATCAAGCTCGGCCGTGCATGTGGGCGCACTTCCTCGAGCTCACCCGTGAGCTCCGTTTTTGGTGGCCCTATACCTCGAGTTGCACTGGACTGAGCCTTTCATTTGTTTGCTTGGTCACGATCCTCGCCTGCCTACTTGGCTGTTGTTGTGGGGCCGTGGCAGTCCTGCTAGCTGTGTCCAACACCTTCAGGCGGTGTCTGCAACAGATTTTGCTAGGTCTGCTGGCCCAATCTACTCCTGTTGTGCCTTCACAGGTGGCTCCATCCTTGCGACGAAGGTTGGCGGAGTATCGTGATAGTGCATGAGCCAACCGCCAGAGGTTGATTCTCTGACGGTGCAACTTGGTGACCTCTCCATCCGTGTTTCGAGGACCTCTGGGCGTGGACGTTCGGGAGCGGCCGCACCGGCCAGTGAACCTGCTGGGAGCGAAGGTTCCTTTGACCTTGTATCCCTTGCTCGCCCCCTTGGGGGCACTGAGGCGCCTGCTGCTGGCGCTGACGAGGCTGGTGGAGAGATCGACCCTCGCTTCCTGGATTCTGAGCCTTGGACCTGGGAGTGGGAGACTTGCCTGCTGGAGGCCAAGGTCCCTCGTGACTTTGGTCGATTGAGTTTAGCTCCGGTTCAGGGGCTCCTGAGCCGATTGCGCACCACCGCAGGTGGCTGGACACCACAAGCACGGTTGGGACGTGCTTTGCGAGCTGGCTTAGTGGCACGATTTCGTCTGGAGGAGAGGACGGCCGTTCATCCGGATAGCCCTGACATTCCGCTGGACAACCGGGTGTACATCATCCTTCGAGGTCATTCAGGGCGAGCGCCCGGCTGGACTGATCACTATCAGACCTTCTTGGAGGAGGTCAGGGGGCGTGACTTGCGCTTCCACCCTGAGGTGATTTGCCACGGGTTCCCATCTCGAAGTGAAGCGGAGGCGTACTGCATTGGGGCAGGTCAGTCATGGCCCGCGCCTCTGCAGCGCCGAGGTTGACAGAAGACAGCCTGCAGGCCCTATGGGGGGGCCTGCGGACCTGCGGGTCCTTTGCCTGCTTTGTTTCTTTGCCTTCCTCCTCGAGAAGATGCGGCTGCTATGAGAGTCTCGGCCTTCCTCGTCCGTGTCCGGTCTGGAGGCTTTATGATAGCTCTGCCCGACGTAGAAGAGGCAGTGCATTTCCTGCAGGGTCAAGAGGCCGAAGGCGAAGGAGAAGGTGCTGCTTTTTACCCGGTGAATGTGCTGCTGGAAACACCGCGTGGTCGGTCGTTAGGCGAGGGGGGCATCCTGTTGGTAGATCTGATTTGGCCCCTGGTGCAACACTTCAGTCGGGCCAGTCCCTTGCGATCACAAGCCCTAGGCGAGGTGCTGCGGTTTTCTTTCGAAGGGCAAACCGCCCGGCCAAATCGATCCAGCTTGGATGCACTGGCAGATCAGTGGATTCACGAAGCCATGGACGAAGACACTGCTGCAGATTACGTCACGGTGGATGGCGGCCCGGACCCGGGCGAAGCAGAGGATTCAGGTGCAACGGCTGCTGTCAGCGACCTCCAAAGGCGTATCCTCGAGCTCGAGGCCATGCTCGCACAGCCACATACGGCCAGACCCGGGACGGGTGCAACATCGTCCAATGCTTTGATCCCTCCTCCACCTCCCAGCGGAGTCCTTTTCAATGCAGGCCCGGTGACACCAGACAAGCAGAATTACACCATGGCCACCCTCAGGCAGATGGCGGGAGCGGCTCCTCCTCGACTAGGTGCTCACGAGCGGAGCATGAGAGAAGGGCGGCCCTCGCAACTCCTGGAAACACTGCAACAGGAAGAGGGCTTAGAGGCTGTGGAAGTGACGGAGCTAGACGAAGGGCTGAAGGAATTGGAGGTGGCCGTGGCCGATCCAATGCAACGGATGCTCTTGCTGCAGATGAAGCAAATGCAGATCCTGTCCAAGAACCACCAAGAGAAGCGGGTGGATCCTCTTCATGCTGCGCTGGGCGGTTCAGAGACAAGTGGGGGCGGGTCAGGGATCAAAGGGTGCCTTGCTCGCGATGCTTATGTGAAGCTTACATCAGACGTTGCAAAAGTGGGCAGTGTCGCTCAGGTCAATGCAGCCACGGAGCTCGGATTGGACCCACATCAAGTCGGGTCAGGGCTGATGAGAGACTATTTGGAGAAGAGGTGTCCCTTAGGCGATCATCGCCTGTTGATTCAAGTGGGGTACCTATTTGCTGCCGCTTGGGAACAGGGGTTCAAGACCAACAACCCGGATCTCATGGGGCGTGCTGCCCGGGGAATGATCTTTGTGGATCAAGCTGCGACGGATTTTGGTCGCACCAACCTGGCGTGGCTGTTGACGTCGCTACCGGAACCGCAGTATTCCATTGTTCAACGAAACCGAACAAAAGCTTCGATGAGTCCATTCACGCGCCTCGCCCAAGCTTCGTGGATAGCAGCAAACGTATCCTACATGAAGGACCTCGACTATCTAGAAGGTCGCATCCGGAGCACGAACTCGCAGCCTCAGCCGACTCCAGCGAAGAAGGAAGAGGGAGACGAAGTGGGTGCTCCAAAGAAGCAGCCATGGAAGAAGAAGAAAGCAAAGCAGTTAGAGGATGCTCCCGGGGGGAGCAACGAAGGCAGATGAATGTTGCAGCTGCCGGTCCGATGGCCTGGATTCCTCCCTTGCCGAGCTCTACCTCGTCAAGACAGAGGGATTGTCTCCCTACTGTCACACACGGTCGGGGGGGGTTTTCAGGCCCAAGATGGACCGGCGCCTGATGCTGCTATGGACCGAGATGTTGGCTGGCAATGTGATTCGCCCACGGCGGAAGGTGTTTTCCCTAGTGACCATCGTCCAGGCGATTGCTTACCAGCTTCAATTCAGTGCACTCAACTTGTGCGCACAGTTTTGCAAGTTGCTTCGCTTCCTGGGGCTTTTCAAACCTTTGCCTCTCGAAGCCTGAAGGAGTTCCGCACCGTTCAAGACGGGCCGGGATCGCCCCGGCCCGATCTATGGCCTTGTCCCCCGCCTAGGTGGCGGCGATGGACAGGCACCCATGGTCTATCTCCACGGCGTCGGAAACGCCATCGGATGTTGGAGACGCGAGCTCTTTGCGTTCAACATGTGGTGCTGGCATTGAACTGGCTTAGTTTGGGACAGCCAAGGTCCCCTCCTGTCTACTCCAGAGCAGGCTTTCCGATGAGCGCACAACAGCTGGCGATGATTGAGAGATTGGAAGATCTAGTGACCTACTACTTGGATGCACCAGTCTCCACCGTAGACAGTCTAGGCCGGGCTGGGGAGAAACTGACCAAACTGGGACAATTAGCTTTTAAGTTGCAAGATTCTTCAACTCCTTTTTCTGTTGAAGACCTGAATAGTTTTTTAGAGAGCATTCAAAGCAGTTTTGATTCATACTCACGTTCTAAAGATCGGACTAAACACACATATGAGCCACAGCCCACGGTTGCTAGAGCGGATCGGGCCGTGGCAGTCGTGCCAGAGACTCGGGTCGCCTCCAACACCTGCAGTGCAAGTCCGGTAGTTGCTGACAGGATTAAATGGAAACTAGCCCCGACCTTCAATCCAGCTCCTTTCCTCAGTGACCCCATTGTCAGAAGAGCTTTTGAAGATCCGAACGTCCTCCGCCGGGCGGAGAAAGACTGGCCAAGATTGCCACGTGCTAAAGTTCACGCAGATCGTCACCAACTGTTGCAACTCGCGCAAAAGTGGGACGGCCTGCGAGCGTGCTCATTGGTGGATTGTGAGAAGGTTCGATCGGTCGAAGCAGTGGGAATCTTCGCTGTGCCCAAGGATGCTGAATTTGACAGGCTGATTTTGAATCCTACAGTGGTCAACAGTCGGTGTTTTTCATATTCAGCATTTACAAAAACAATCGCCCCTGGCTATTTGATGAGCTTGATTCGCATTGCACCGGACGAAGACTTAGTCGTGTCATCAGATGATCTTTGCGAGTTTTATTACACCTTCCAGGTTAGTCACCTCCGTGCTCGTCGAAACGCCATTGGGATGAGGTTTAAGGGTTCCGATTTTGAGGGCTTGCATTGCTATGATCCTACACTGCATCACAAGGAAGTGTTCATTTGTTTGTCCACTTTAGCTATGGGGGATGCATTGGCTGTTGAGATCGCACAACAGAGTCATGTTAATGTTCTTCGACAGTTAGCGCATTGCATGCAACCTCATGAGTGTTTACTCTACCGTCAACCAATACCTCGCGGTCCATTCTTCGAACTGCTTACAATAGATGACCATATTGGACTTCAGAAGATTAAGAAAGATCGGTCTGAACCTGAGAAGCACAGTCGTGATTTGCAGGTTTTTGAGGCATCCAATATGGCTTATCAACAAGTAGGCTTGACCGCCCACCCGGGCAAAATGAGGAGGAGGGCCGACCACGCAGTGGTTCTGGGTGCTGAGATTGACGGGTTGCGTGGACGCTGTTCGGCTCCAAGAGAGCGCTTGGCTCTCCTGAGCCTGGTTACGGCCGTCATTGTGCACAAGCGATTGGCAACACGAAAACTCTTGCAAGGTCTCTTGGGGTGTTGGACCCATGCATTGCTCTTTAGACGACCGTTGTTCGCAATTCTGGACGTGGTCTACCATGAAGGGGAGAGTCTTCAGAGTGATGTAGTGTTCCATCTTTCAGAGGCGTGTTGCAGTGAACTCATGCTTTTGTGTTTGTTAGCTCCTACAATGCAAACAGATTTACGAACCGATGTTGCACCAGCACTCTACATGTTGGACGCATCACCCTACGGGGCCGGGCTGTGCCATGTGCCCTTCTCAGCCGGTGGAGCGGAAGAATTGTGGAGGCACTCGGAACAGCGGGGGTTTTACACTCGACTGCAATCCGATGCTGGCGCTGCACTTCGTGAACTGGGTCTCGAACACTCTGAGATGTTTGGTGAAGATTCACAGTTTGTTCCACCCCAAACCTTGCATTGCGCGCAAGCTCAGTTGTCAAGCAAAACTTTACAAGATTGTACAGTGATTTTTGACTGTATTGAGCTTTTCTCCGGGCAGGGGAACTGGAGCAGCAATCATGCCAAAGCCGGACTCAAGGTGCACCCCGGGGTCGAGCGCTCCGCTAAGGGAAGTGCATTTGGAGATGTTGCCGACAACAAAACGTTTCGAGATCTGGCCTATTTGGCTTTTCGAGGTGCTATCAGGGAGTGGCACGCAGGACCGCCGTGCTGGTCGTTCGGGACCCTCCGAAGACCCAGATTGCGGTCCAAAGCTTTCCCTGCTGGGTTCAAACCCCATGACCCCAAAACTTTGGAGCAGACCATGCTGGCCGTGCGTACAGCCTTTTTGATGACACTTGCTCTCCTCAGTGGTAGCTACATCTCCGTGGAACAACCTGGCGGATCAGTCATGTTTCTGTTAGCTGCTTTTCAGAGGTTGTTACAGAGAGGCTGTCGGATTACGAAGTTTTGCTTCTGCTCATTTGGGTCGGGTTTTAAAAAGCCCAGTAAATGGTTACACAACAAACCTTGGTATGACCATTTGGCTGGAACTTGTTCATGCGAGTTTAAGAACAGGCACTTTACAGTTCAAGGCACATTCACTTCCGCGACTATACAGCAGTTTGACAGACGTTGCAAGCCAGATACAGCCAGTGTTTATGGCAGGCAACCTCGTCCAGGGGAAGCTGTCAGCAGTTTCTCAGCCTCGTACCCGCAAGCTTTGTGCCAGGCGATGGCGTCTGGCAGCGCAGCTGCTTTGAGAGCTGGAGCTGCGCCTCAGGTTGTACCGTGCTTTTCTGCGGATGTTGAACTTGAAGATGCTGGAGACAGTCTTCAGGAGCGGGAGTGGTTTGATGACCCGCTTTGGGTTGAGGACATTTGTGAAAGCATGCCTTTTAAAGAACTGTTTAGATTCCGGTTCAAAAAGAGTGGACACATTAACTGCTTAGAATGCCGCACATACAAGAGCTGGTTGAAGCATTGCAGTAAGAAACACCCACGGAGCAGAGTGGTTAGTTTTTTAGACAGTAGAGTCACTATGGGTGCTGCTGCAAAAGGGAGGAGCTCGTCCAAATCTTTGAGCCGCATTTTGAGGAGCTCGTTAGGATATATCATTGGCGGATGCCTATACCCTGGAACCTTGCACTGTCGATCGTCGTGGAACAGAGCAGATGGGCCTTCACGTGACCGGGCAGTGCCGGGGCCTTCACGCCCCCGCCCCGCCTGGCTGCTCGCTCTTGAACAGGGCGATACAGGACCGTTTGACAAGATGATCGAGCTTGCAAGGTGGACTCGGCCCGTCGGTCGTTGGATTAGGATCCTGCTTTTGCTTTCGGGCGATATTGAACAAAACCCCGGACCCAAATTTGGCGGTGCAGCTGAGAGATCATATACGCCCCGAGGGGAACTCGATTTACTTGGCGGGTTTGCAACTGCAACTTCACAACGCATGAAGCGGTGTTTTGATGAGTTTCAACTTTGGTGCACAGCAAAAGGGTTTTGTTTTACTACAATTTGTGCAAACGCAGAGAACATGAATCTCGCGTTGAGGGCATACGGACTTGAGCTTTTCAAAGATGGGAAACCACGATATCTTTTGGTGTACGCCATCACGGCCGTGCAGCAATTCTTTCCAGAGTTCAAAAGGCACCTTGCCGGAGCATGGCAGGTCGACTTGCGTTGGCAGATGGAAGAGCCAGGACAGTGCAGAGCGGTTCTTTCGGCTCCCATCCTTCGTGCTTTGATAGCAGTGTCCTTACTCTGGGGATGGTTTGCATTCGCAGGCAGTGTGGTGCTTGGATTTGGGGGCATGTTGCACCCGAGTGAAATACTAGCATTAACCAGGAGGGATCTCGTGTTCCCGGAGGATGCGTTGCTTCAGAAACCATGCTTATATGTATTTATCAAAAATCCTAAAACAGCGAGATTCGCAAGGAGACAACATGCGAAGATTGAAGACGCAAGCTTGATTTTCTTGATAAAATGTGTGTTCGCTGCATTACCTCTTGATGCCAAATTGTTTCCCGCATCCCATGCCGTGTTCAGAAGACAGTGGAATGCCTTATGTGACCACTTGGGAATCCCGCGACGTCAATCGGAGCGGGGGGCAACACCAGGAGTTTTGAGGGGCAGTGGAGCGACCCACGAGTATATGGAAAGTTCAAACATTGCAGAAATTCAATGGAAAGGGAGGTGGAGTCGGTTGCGTACTTTAGAATATTATATTCAGGAAGTGGCGGCACAGCTATTCATCTTCAGCCTATCTAGTGAAACACGCCAACGTATTTCTTGCCTAGGCTCCCAATTGAACTTCATTTTACAACAGTTGTTTCCTGGTCCGTATGCGGATCTTTGCAAGGCAGAACAATGAGGATGGAAAGCATCAGTGCAGTCGAGCTTGGTGTTTGCAGTGGTGTCTTCACT
>CAXAMN010023495.1:81941-102444 GCA_963970005.1 Durusdinium trenchii
ACCTAGCAGAGCAGAGCCCCTTTGCACACAGCGGAAAAGAAGGTGATATATATATATATATTTATACTAAGAGAGGTTACTGTAAGCGACAGCGACCTGAAAAAGGGCCATACTGAAAATTTTCATGGGATTCATAGGATAGTCTCTTGGGTCACTCAACCTCAGTTGGTATAGGAGAAGAACCCATATATCCGGGTCCACTCTTCGGCGCTCGAGCGAGTTCGGCGCCGAACTGCATGTCGCCGCCTTTTTTTGTTCGCCAGACCTCAGCCGAGCTGGGCGTTTGAACCAGCGAAGCCCTGGGCCGCCACCTCTGGGTTTGCGATGACATGCAGGCGAAAAAAGAAGAGCTCCCATGATGCCGCCACGCGGGCGCAGCGGGAATTTTTGGGACCATGAAGCCCCCCACGAGAATTTGGAGTGACCAGGGACGGTGACAAGGGACGATGGATAAAGAGGACATGTCCCCGGACAAAACTGAGGTGTGGTCGGTGTGGTGCTGGTCCATTGCCACCGAGGCATATTTGGTCCGAGGCACACTCGGCCGGACCAATTCCTCACTTGGCCGGGCTCAAGTGTTTAGCCAACGGGGGAGTAGCGGGCAGTGCTGTTTTTGCGCCGCGCACTCAGATTGCTTGATTTAGGTAGTAGAAAGATGTATCAGGAAGTGTAGATCCAAAAAGCACAATGATATAGGAAAAGTATCAGAACGATTTTGTTTCGTCTATTCTACTTAAGGCTTTTCCCAAAAAACCCACCCCGGAATGGGACCCGAACCGCTCCGCCGCACCGGTCCGACCGGGAGGCTGCCTGGTGCTGTTCCAATGGGCAGGACGGCGCGACGTGACGCGCGACGTGGCGCGGGGGGGTGGACCGAACGGGTGGCGGGGGGGGGTTCCGCGGGGGTCGCGGTGTGGAGCCAGGAAACCGGATCCCAAGAAGAAGGAGGCGAAAGCCGCCTCCAAGAAGAAGAATGGATATGCTGACAAAGGCGGGATGACTGACTTCGTCCCAAGTCAGTCTGGAGAGTTCATCTTCTGGACCTTTGAGTGGTCTCAAGAAAGGAAGGCACCCACAGGCGGCCCACGGGGCAACATGATCTCCTTTTCACACTGGATGCAGATGCAGAGCTGCTGGGTCTCACCGTGCCAGGTGAAAATCAGCGTATGTCTGCCGAATCCATCGGCTTCCAGATCAGGAGCCGCAGGGGGGCGAAAGGCAAAGGGAATCGAAAGTCGGAGGTCCAACACAAAGGATTTGGACCTGGATAGATGGGCACTCGTTCGTCCCCGTTTTGAGCAACTCCCTTATGCACCCAGTTTGCGTCCCTTTACTTGCCAGATGCAACTACAACAACCAGAACCTGCATGAAGCCGAACTGATACGGGACCATCTAGAAAAGGATACAGTACCTGCCGATACTTGAGCATGTTCTGAACATATATAGAAACAAGCAAGGTGGTGATGTCCTGACTGATCAAACTTGTCATGCACTCATACATTTTTGCTGGAAGAGACTTGGGCTTGGCGCCGCTTCTTTTCCTCATCAAATGCTTGGATTGTCCTAGGTCAATCTAGGTCATACCAAGTCAGTTTCTCAAGTATGACAACATCGAATATGTCAGTCTCGACCTGATTCTTCGCCAGTCTCGGCTGCTGACACTGCATTCAAAAAGGCTCCAAAAAGCTCTTCACCTCACAGTCTCAGCAGGACCGGTCCCGAAGCTCCCAGCAAGACGGGCGCCAGCATGGACATCGACGTGCGGGCGCACGGGCGCCTCGCGTGGAGCAGCGCATGGCTGCGTCCCTGTGGAGGGTGGAAGAGGACTTAGGCAGCTCCTGGATCTGCCATTGTTGAGAGGAATGGGTGCTGAGATCCAGGCTCCAAGGTCAGGCTCGGCTCGAGATGTTGGATTTGCGCCCTCCCAGATGCTTTGGGCTCACAGGTCGCCGAAACAGCTGCCATGACTCCTTGGGCCGCCTGAGATTCACCTCCCGAGGTCAATGAGATCGTGGTCTTTGCAGGGAAGCAGGCCACGGGTGGCTTCTGGGCGGAGTTCGGACCGTTCTGGAGCCGTTTGGAGAGGTCGTGATGGTGTGCAACTGTGAAGCTCTTGAGCCATACAAATGAACCCAAAGGCTGGTCATTGTTCATGGCAAGATAGATGAAGGTCGAGAGGGGAACTGGGGTGGTGCAGGTCAATCAGGACCGAATGAAACAGGCCCCGTGCCACCAATGAGACCACGCTGCTATCCCGTGGATCGTTCATCTGGATGGATGGCCCGGTCCTCCCAAGGAGACGTTCCCCACGGCAGGGTTCCGATTGGAACCCCCGACCCGTTGGGTGAAGACGGTACCGGTCCGACGAGCGCGCCCCAGGAGCTTCTCTTCAATGCCACGCTCAGACTCGCCCAGGGCATCAAGTGCGAGCGGGCGGGCTGCGGCTCGAAGCGACGGCAGAAGAGAGAGAGAGAGAGACAAGCTCCAAAAGGAGTCACCGGTGCTTCAATTGGTTCAAAACATCTTGGAAGAAGACCCGGGACATCTGGCCTTGTTGCTGTCCTATCCAGCTATCTCCACCAGGTACGGCCTGATTGGCCGGAATGGTGTGGGCAAGAGCACCCTCTTGCGGGCGATGGCCGAGCGCGATGGCCTGGGGCCCCCCAGCATCGGTCGTGCTCGGAGGTCGCAGGGGACACCCGTGTCCGTTCCATGTCGGACCCCCTTCTGCCGAGGCAGAGGTGGGTGGGTCAACCCACCAGCAGCCGGAGCCTCCGTAGTGCTAAGTCGTTGTTGAGCTGTTGACACCCTGGCTTTCCAGTGAGTGGGGTATCCAGCGGGACCTCGCCGCGGGACCTCGTCCTGGAACCTCAGCCACCTGCAGTCTCCGACGTTGCACACGCCTCCACTGCACCGCCTCGTTGCACGCCATGGCTGTGCCGATCCATGAGTTCATCAACAGGGACCCAGCGAGTGGATGTGTTCGGGGTGAGCTCGGTGGGTTGGGAAAGTCCTAGATTCAGCTGCAGGTCCCGGGTGGGAAGGGCCCAGAATTCGTTGCAAGCGTGACATCTCAACATGGTTATTCAGTCCTTTTTGCTGCCAGGTGCTCTGATTACAGCTAGCCAAGATGATCATTCACAGAATTGATTAGGGCAAGCTTGAGAAAGACTTGTGGGTGGTTGGGTTCCCTTCCACTCTTTGCAAAAGCACGTATTTGTATGTTCCGAAAGTGTTCACCCACCCCAAAGCATCCCGGAGCCGCCTTGGAAATCCCTCCCGAAACCGCATGGTTTCTCTTTCTTTCCTTCTCCGCTGCGGGAGGACATCAAAGAGCACACCTTCCATGCGGGCGAGGCGTGGCCCAACGAGGACAAGAAGGATGTGATGTTCTATGCCTTCCAAGATCAGGCGTCGGCTCAGTCGGCTCAGAGTCAGAGAGATTCATCAACCCCCAGGCTCAGCCCAGACATAGAGAGAGAGAGAGAGAGAGAGCTGCCATGGAGAGAGAACCCAGAGGTTTTCTGAAATCCGGAGGTTTTGAACGACTCAAGACTCTCTACATCAATATGATGGGTCTTCTTCAGCCGACAAAAAGGTCGATCGTCAGACCCACTGCATCCCACTGCGGCCAATGTTTCGACTCTTCGAGTCTCCACAGGCCCACAGGTCGTATACGAGCAGTAAAGAGATGTAAAGACTGTAAAGAGTGCTTTCTTTCATCTATATATAGTGGTCCCCAAATAGATAGTGGCACGGTTTCCAATACATGTTGAGTGGGGATCTACTTTCCTATCCATCTTGTGGCCTACACAGATCTGACACATCTGACACACCTCGGACTTGGCATTGCGCCGACCTTGGCATCCCGTTCCTTCCATCCGATGACCGCCCCACCGGTGCCCCCGCCCCACCGGACTCGGGCGACCGAGACCCAAGGACCCGCAAGACCGTGCGTCGTTTTCCGGCGCGTTCGGTCGTCGTTCGGCGCGTTCGGGGGGGGGGTCGGTGCGTCGAGGTGAAAGGCACTGAGCCGGTCTACGACTTCTGGAACTCCAAGGCCGCTGGGGCCGGGCTCGGCTGGGGTCGGCAGCGGGCCGGTCTGCGGGGGCCGGACCCGGAGTATTTCGACCGTGCGAGAAGTTCCGCGATTCGACCCTAAGGACGTTTGGTCTGGTTTCTCTTCTGACTCTAACGTAACTTCTTTTTTTTGGGGGGGGAGAGGCGGTGTTTCAGCGGTGTTGGGTTTGCCTAGAAGACATTTGTATACATTTGGCATTGGACTGGTGTGTGAGACAGAGCATTAAAAATGCCTACTTGTTAGCACCACACCATGAATGATGGGTGGTTGAGAACTGGTTGTTTCTAGACTTTTTAGGCTGACTGGGCTCCTCAGAACGGTCTGAAAATGGGTCCGTCCAGTAGACCAATCATCCCCATGGGCCCATGGGTTCATTCCATCGTCGATGGCCGAAGAAGAAGGCCACCAGGATGCCAGGACGTCCCCCCCTCCCGGTGACTGGTCGAGTTCGGAGTCCAAGAGCGATGGCCTCCCACCTTCGGTGCGATGGCTTGGAAGGTCAACCCTGGTGAAGCTATCGATCCCCGCGGCTGAAGTTGCCGACCTGACCTGATTTCCGCAGGACAAAGAGCATACCTTTCACTTTGGTGAGCCGTGGCCCAACGAGGAAGAGGGTGGTGGTGATGCAGTGGGCGGCACAAGGGCATGACTGTTGGGGGTTCACGGACCAGGGATGTCGAAGAGCGAATCCGCCCCAAAAAATCTATTGGACCGACACACTTTTCTTTCCATAAATACACAGTATTTGCGACTACTGCAACTGGATCATCATGTCAGTTGAAAGCAAGTTGATTTCGACCCTTCACTGCTCCAGGAGAAGGGCAAGCATCCAGTCTTCTATGCCTACCCCTTGGGCGATGACATGAGGGGGTCTCTCGTCTTGACGGCGTGTGGAGTGCTGTGCATTGGTGGATTCCAGACCCAGCAGAGAGTCGACCTTTAAATGGACCTTCACCTGCGGAGGAGTCGCCTTCCATTGCTTTCAAATGCAGGAGAGAAAAGCCGTCGTAGCTTTTGGGATCCTGGGCTTACCAGGGCAACCCCCCTGGTACCTCAAGATGCCCAGAACCGCGTGGGGCCCTGGGGTTCTGGCTATCTGCCGAAGCCCTCAGGATGCTGAAGCCAGTGCACAGATGCTCGGCTGAAAACGGCGGCACCGCTTCGGTGGTCAAAACGACCCGCGCCCAGAAGGTTTTGGTGGGTTGTGTCAGAGTCATGTCCCCACCAACAGGACAGGTCTCACCACTTCTTGTAAGAATCTAATTATACAGCAATTGCCCTTTCTTGCACCCTTGTTCACCTCAGTCCCAGTCTTTATCTAACACTCCCTTTGTTCACCCTCCGCGTTGTGGCTGCGTTGTGGCTCGCTCCCCTTCTCCGTGGTGCACACACGAACCGAACCGGGCGAAGCCTCAGTGCTCTGGCGGACTGGGAGGCTTCTGGAACAACTCCGAGAAGAAGCACGCCTTCCACCTGGGCGACTCCAGGGCCGGAGAGGACCCGGTCGGTGGGCGCCGCTAAGCGAGTCGGTCGGTGGGGAGACACATTTCGAGGTTGGACGCGGTGGTCGAGAACGGGTTTGGGCGGAGACGAGGTGGAGGTGGAGGTGGTGTGGAGTGGACGGCTGTGAAGCTTCTGGGGGGGTGCCAGCGGGGCTCAACCCTTGTTGAGTGGAGTGTTGATCCATTTGCACGTTGCGAAGTATGATTGGACCATGCCATGCGTCATGCGTCCCAGGCGCGGTAGAGTCTGTCTCCGGTCGTGTGACGAGGACAAGCATGAGGCGCTCTTCTTGGCCTTCCAGGAGCCTCTGATCTGGAATCTCGGCAAAGATGGAGCCGCCAACATCGATGGTACTAATCCCCAAATCTACGAATCCATGGCCAGTCCGTTCCCAGTTATATCTAGACTATACACATCCAGTTGGTTAAAGGCCTCAACCTTTCTAGTAACTTCTACAGTTTTGTTCGAACTGGAAGCACTGGTTACCTAGCAGGTGGTGAGTGAACCCACTTGGTACGGGGTCCACCACACCGCGGATGTGCCGCCCAAACGCCGCCACCGATCCACGACGCGCGGCTCTGCCCAGGAACATGGATGCCCTCTGTGATGGGGCTCCAGCGGTCAACCGGGCGAAGTGGCTGATCGAGAACAAGGGCATGACGGAGGCGGCGGCGACCGATCCGTTTCAGCTCGGTGGGAGAGGCGACTGTCTCTAGAAGAGACTAGACCACTTGGGTTGGTGGGGGATCCCTCCATGACTCTTGATGATCATTGAACCTCACAAAGAGGTTTTGCAATCCCAGTGGGGGGGGTTTATGAATCAAGAGTCTACATGGTCTACATTAGGGATTCTAAGAATACACAACCTCACAATGACAGATGGGTGAGGCTCTATCCTACCCCCAAGTACCAGTTGAGCTGACCTCGTGGAGGCATCGGGACATGGGGCGTTGAAGAAAAGCAAGACAGGTCTTGGTACCGGGACCCTCCTGTCGGGGTGCCCTGTCTGGAAGCCTAGGCCGGTAGTGTGGGGTAGTCCAGCCAGGACACCCCGAGGGTCGGAGGGTCCAGGTATGCTCTGAGAAGATTGTTTAGTCAGTTTTGGTGTGAGGACAGTCTCCAGTCGCAAGTTGTGTTCCAGAGGACTTCCCCCCCAGCACAAGAGAGACTTTGGACTCTCCGCTTCAGATATCTGAGCTTTTTCTGGCGAGCTCTCAGCTAAACGCCACTCCTCTCTAACACTCGAAGTGAACCATGGCCCCTTGCTCAGATTCTTTTCCACCCAGCTTTTGGCTCCTTTTGGCTCCTTCCTCCCGCACCGACTCGGCAGGAGCAGGCGAAGGCGCAGGTCATGGCCGAGTTTCCCGCCCTCTTCCGCGGCGGCGCCGGCGGCTACTCGGGCGGCTACGTGCCGAGGGCGGCGGCGCGCTTCGTGGATGGGAAGTTTCCACACACCTTGGAGATCGTCAAGGATGCCAAAGGCCCTGGGATGGAAGGTGGATGATGGGGATGAAGGAGGAGGTTTCGATCGTATGCCGAACTGAACTGTCGTGGAAGACTTCCGGGCTTTGATTTTCAAAGTGGAAGTGCTGGATGGATATGAGTGGGTGGCGGGTGAGAATGGTGAGAACTCTGTCGATTCCCATATTTCTTCGCCATTTCACAAGGGCAGCTGGGGAGGATGCTATCAAGCTGACATCAAGCTTGGACCTGCCAGTAGAGACTTGGAGGTGTGAGTAGAGACTGCGGACAAAACCATCATTTGGTCAGTTCGCCTGTGCCCCCCCGGCTGCTCCGCCGGCCGCGCCCGCCGGGTGCCCCCGGCGGAAGCGCCTGGCTTGCGGCAGGCCAGAACCGGCTGAAGTTCTCGGTGACGCCCCGCAACCCGGGTGAGGTCACCATGATCGCGGTGCACTATAGCGTCGCGGGGCCCGCGTTTCAACCGCGGCGTTTTTCCGAGCGAGCGGAGCGTTGACGAACTGTGGCTGGACATGGCTGGACGGTGCGGTGGGAGGTTTCTGTGGCTGGGAGACACAAAGAGGTTTGGCAGAGAGTCTTTTGTGCTAGGTCTTCGGTGGGTTTCAGGGCAAGTTTTTCGGCTAAGCCAAAGACAGTGAACCAACAACCCGTAGTTCTTTGGTTGAACAAGTTGAACCGCTTCCATTTTCGCGAGCTCTCCAGGCCCAGGCTTGAGCCTCCATGGAGGGTTCGGATGCATTTTGGAAGGTTTATCGATCCACAGGTCTAGGTCCTAGGTAATGAGTTGTATTAGATTTTGCTAGGGGGGTGGCTTTGCTAGTTCGGTGTGGATCAAGAAGCGCAAGAGAGGTGGAAAGGAGTTCCTAGACTCCCGCATTTTTGGCGACCGGGGCTACTCCCGGACCACACCCTGGCTCACCTCCAAGCCTGGTTTGGCCGTCCGAGTGTTGCACCGGCCAAACCATCCACTTGGCCATACCAGAACCCCCCGAACCCCGCATTTGGTGCTTAACCGAACCTCCATGCCAGACCCCCATCAACATTTTGGCCATACCAGCCTCACCCCATCAACACCGCGCACCTGAGCCAGCTCATCTGAGCGCCGGCTTCGCGCTGCTCACCTCAGGTGAACAAGGATCCAGGCCGGTGGTGGATCCTTCGTCCCGTCACGTGACGCTGTAGCTCGCTCCACCGTAGGATCGCTGCGTCTGTGAAACAACCAATGCGCCAGTCACCCACAGTCAGGCGAAAGACCAGTGTGCATATGTAGTCATCCCATATGATTTGTAATGGTTGTATTGACCTAAAAGACATTTTTCCGATACTTTTGACACATTTTAACATATAGAAATGATTTGACCTTGTTGTGCAATTTAGGTATAGGCATGATGTTAGTCGTGATGTCATTGCCTTATTCATGTGTGGAGTGACGTGAAGTGAACTTATAGGTCAGGTTCGTTGCCTTGATCCCTTTCCGTGAGACTGTCGGGTCGGACCCAGATCCTTTTGGATTCTGGGAGGGGATCCGTCCGGCCATGAGCTGTCGCCGCCCCGCGCGGCTTACGCCTGATTCAGGTCACCAGGCTTCCCCCCCCTGCACCCGATGCGAGTCCGGAGCGGACTGGCGGTCGATCTCCGGTTGGAGGCCACGAAGACATGAACTTCGACATCCACAGACCCATGGAAGGCAGCAACACCTATGTCCACGTGACCCCTGACTTTGGCCCGGTGTGCGAACCTGGATCCAAGGTTGGGAGGACACTCGGGGGTGGGGAAGCGACGTTTTTGTTGGTTCTTTGAAGAAAGAAGGGACAGCCACTGTCGAGTAAGGAGCCAGGCTTTGTACTGGCTACGGTTTCAGTTGAACTGGAACCACTAGTGACCTAGGAACTAGTGGTTTGCCTAGATCCACTGGGCAGCACATATACTATAAGGCTCTTGCTTTTCAGACTGTTGAAGGAGAACAGAACCGGAAGGAAGCTGCAAGTTTGAGGAAACTGTGGAACCTTTGAATCTTAAGTTCTTCGAGCCTCTGAATCTTCATGTGCCACCCTTTTCAAGCCCTGCAGGTGACGTATTGGCTTGCTGCCATGGAGAAGGGTTTGATTGTGGAGATGCCTGAGAAAGCATGCCCAGTGAAGGAAAACCGACTGTTCTGGACTGCAGAGAACTAGAATCTAGAATCTTTCCGCTTACTGGCACTTGGCAAGAAAGCGGTGGGCAGGGGTGCCACCCCATGTCCTTTTTGCCCTGCAAGTCTTCAATTGATGACTAGCAGAAACTCTTAGATGGACTTCCGGCCAGGGTTGGGTCTATTCCATTGCGAAAGGGAAGAACGACGAACCAAGCCCCTTCTACTAGCTGCCCGACCCTGTCACTTGGAGCACGCTCCCGATTGATGGCGGGGCGAGCTTTGGTTCGCCATGCTCCCGGATCCCCAAAAAGACGATCGTGAGCTCTTGCGCTGCCTGCGGTTTCCGGGTGATCTAGAACCGTTCCTGTGACAGTTCCGGCGGGGCTGGTGGGAAGCGGCGCAAGATTGACATGCCCAACACGACCTGTGTGTCTTTCATTTGTTTTTTGAGACAGACCACCCCTTCCACCCCGGAACCGCCACTTCTGCCCGCCACTTCCGCCAGACTTAGCTGCGTTCGATCCTAGGCCGTGTGCCGATCCCACAGCACTTCATGATCATGCACGTCGAGCAGGCGCCAAACGGCACTCGTTCCGTCTGACGGCCGAGTTGGGAATCAAGGAACGCGGCCAGGGTGACGCGGTGAGGTGACGGTTTGGCCATCGACCTTTGTGTCAGAGGAGTGACTGCGTGTTAGAAGCTACCTTCAGACATGCATATACTGATGCTAGATGCATCTAGCTAGAAGCTAGAAGGGGTCAGCATCAATATTTATGGTCAGATGCTGACCCCTTCCGCTTCTAGCTTCTAGCTAGCTTCTAGAATATTTATGGTCAGATGCTGACCCCTTCCGGGTCCCCCCCTTCACCTTCGGTTGGAAACAACAACCAAAGCGCCGACTCTGGATGAGATCAACCGGTCGAGTCACCACTTTCACCGAACTTTCGCCGCTGCATTATGACTCTCGTCGGCAAGCATCATATTCCTGGGATGAGCCAATTGAGCCACTTGCGCCCGTTTTCCTCGTTGGATGAATCAATGAGCTTGTAGTGTCCAAGCTGTCCACAACCCCACAAAGGTCAAGTGTCCACCTGTATGCGTCAGAGGTTTTTGATGTGACCACCCTTTTTCCCCTTCCGCTCTAAGGCCTTTTCTCACGTTTTCAGGGAATCTTGGTAGTAGCCCGAGAGATTTTTTGGGGCCTAGCTTGTTCAGCTTCACACTCTGGACATGCAATGATATGGCATGATGCCAATGCTGCTTGCAATATCATCAACTCATGGTACTTGTAGATCCAATGACAGCCACAAGCACCACCCTACTGCCGCTGACTGCCGTCAGGAAATCAAAGGCGATGACACACCGGTGCTGCAGAGTGTCCTGCAGGCGGATCGTGAACGCGAGTGGCTCCTCAAAGTCGAGCAGGAGACCATGCGGCCATGCGGGATATGGATAACCTGGTTTCGTGTCCACCTTCGTTTGGGGGGGCAGGGTCGGCCGGGTGCCGCGCGGTGGTTCTTTCAGTTTCGCTTTTCAACACCGGAGTTTTTAGGCGACTGAGCGATGAGGTCGGTGTGACGTCCAGCGACTTCGAAGGATTTTCGGATCTTGGCCAATTTTTGGTGGGTGACCACTGACACCTGGATACTGCTCTAGTCTAAAGAAGTAGTTGAAGCTGCTTCTAGAAGTTTGGTGGGAGCGGTGTCGGTCAATCAAGCACGTCAAGTCGACAGGTTTCACATGGTTTTCTCTGGGAAGTGAAGATGAACCTGGCACCCGAAGCCTTTGGAAGACTTTGGGAGGTAACAAAGGGCGCTACGAACGGAGCAAGGACGCTACGAACGTAGCTCCTGGCATTACTGCTAGAAACAAGAAGCTACTAGTAACACAGATGGATGCTTCCTCGACGTTCTCTGGTGGTCTTCAGGTTCCATGTCGGTCTCTTCCAGGGCATCTCGCGCCCATTCTCTCTCTCCCAACCCTGGCTGCTTCGTGTGGAGCGGCCTAGGAGCTACTGGAGAGGGAGGACGATGGGAGCGGCCTCGAGCCGAAGGCGGCTGGGTGGTTTGGCTTGGGGCAGGCATGCTTTGGCTTGGGAAGCGATGGCTGCTTCCTTGAAAGGGTGGATTGTATTGGAGGTCCGGAACAGAAACTAGTCACCGCCATTCCTTTTTAGAAAGCGTGTCTCATCCTTTGGCCTCTTTGGGTGGATGTTCACACAGCCGGGGGGGGGCCTCCCTTCGCCCTCCGCCACATGGGGAGGGCGAAAAGAACACCAAATCCATCCAAATCCCAGCTCTCAACCGGCTGAACTCCACTTTTTGCTTGTTTCACCCCCGAGTTTGGGTGCGGGTGCGGGGACGACCTGAAGCTCAGGGAGTGGATTCTTGGGTCTTTGACACCGCCTTGATGCCCAGGTGAGTGGCGTGGGCCTGATGGAGGCCGGCCGCTTCGGGAGGGGTTGTCCTCGACCTGGCTGACTGGATCCTGTTTTCGCCCGGGTTCGGCTCGGGTTCGATGACTCTTTTCGTCTAGAAACAGGCAACAGGTGGCTTTTCCAGAACCGCTGGGAGTGGAGGAGTTCTTTAAGGGAACAACTGGCCTGTGTCTCATGGCCTTGTGGAGATGATGCTGACTAGACCTCGAGTCTTTTGGGTTTTCGATGGTTTTCGTATCACCTCTGAATTCGTGTGCGAGAGGCGCCAAGTGTCGCCAAGGATTGGAGTCGTGTGGAGTGTCGCCTGCCGATTTCCCTGCTGCTAGCTAGCTCGATCTTCAGTTCAAATCACACAGCGCTTGAACATGAAGCAACCAGATGCTAGCCATATGCACCTCCCTTTGAACGTGTTACTTCAGTTCTCAGTTCAACAACTGGGAACATGCAGTGAACGATGCTGGCCACCAGTCCATGGGGAGACCCTTCTTTGCCGGAAAACAACCGAAACAGGTCTACGAGCGGCTCGAGGAGCTGGGGAACGAGGATGCAGAGGTGGAGAGTTGGTCTTTTTTGGGGAAAGAGGGCAGGGCCGGGCAGGGCTGCAGGTGAGGGAAGTTGAGGTCGTCTCCCCTAGAACTAGGGTTCATGACCAGCTGACCTGAGCGGAACTTCTCAATGCCAAGCGCTGCTTCAGGGTGTGAAAACAGCTGGAGTAAGTTTGGGTGAAACAGCTTGTGCAGGCGAGAACGTACAGCAATCAGACTTTGATTTGACCCCGGGACAACGTGAACTACTGCAGGCGGCAATGAGACTTTTGCACCTCAAAGTGTCGGACCACCCGATGCTTTTGCAGCCTCGGTGCATTAGTGAATCCACCCTTCAGTCTCGAAACAAGACGAGCCGACGAACCAGGGAAGGAGAAAGCACCACCGTCCAACGCCTCCCCCGTCCACTTTCGGCGAGCCCCCTCCGAACCTGATCTTCGCTCCAACGGAAGAGATGCAGCAGCAGCACCGTTGGACGCATCCACACGTCCTTCTGGACGCTCCGGTCGGGTCCCTCCGACCACTCCCGAGGTCTCCCGGGTCTGGTCGGCCACACCGTGCCGGGTGCCTCCGCTCGTTCCGTCCGGTTGAGAGGCCCGTGCCGCGGTGATCCTGGCGGGGCTGGGATTCTCCGGCGAGGAGCCGGGGGGGGGGCAGGTGGAGAGACCCAAGAGTTGGGAGTCTTTTGGATTGGAAGAGGGAAGAAGTGGATCATGATTCTGGACTTCCCTTTTCATCAATCCTTTTCATCAAGGAACAACAAGTGTCTAGAATTCACATAAACATTGTTACATTGTTAAACATCTAAACCACGAGCCAATCTACCAGCATGCAAAAAAGCAGACACCTCTCAGCCTCCAACCTACTAGCGATGGCCCCCATCGCTCTACTAGCAATAGCCTCCAACCCAGCCACCAGCATGAAAAAAGAAACAGACACCTCTTAAGCTTTAATTTCGAACTATTGGTCGAACCCCCTTAAAGTCACTGAAGCCAAAGCTGCATGATTCTCAGCCTTTCTCCGTCCCAAGTCCGGGGAAGTACATTGAAGCACTACCAGTCCTTCACAAGGAGATTGATTTTCGGGAAACATCAACCTTTTGATGCGGCACATGGTGCCCCGCCCCCGGGGATAAAGACTAGTCACCACCTTTGACGGTTCCGTAGTGTTTGGCTCTAGCTGTGGATGGCAGATTGCAAAAGCTGCCACAACCGGCTGGGGCTTCCCGCTGGCACATCGGGGTTGTGCAATCCCTGTTACTTGGCCACCCGCATTGAGCGATTGGTGGTAACAAGGTATCCACCCGCGAAAGCCTCCGAACTCATACATTTCCTGGCGAAAACTCTCCATACCCTCGAGGCCGATACTGAGGCGTTCGAGGCTGACAAAACCGCCGGGTTGGTGGATCAACAGGGGTACTTGATCGAGAAGAAGGACACCAAGGCCGGGGCATCGCAGAAGTTCGCTGCGGGGGTTCACCCTGGCAAGGAGGACCCGGCGGCCGCATCGGCGGGGGTGAAGAAGGAAAAACAAGAAGAGTCAGAGGCAGCTACCCCGGGATCATCGACTCGACATCGACGCCGGAGGAGAGAGGAGAAGGAAAGATCAAGGAGCAGGAGCCGCAAGCGAGAACGCCGCAAGGCCAAGAAAGATCCTACGCCTGAGCCCAAGCAGGAGGTGGCAACAGAAGCGGAGGAAGAGGTTGAGGAGCCAGAGAACGAGGCAGAGGTTGAGAGTGAGGTGGACGAGGAGGTAAGTGAAGGCCCGTCTCAACACGACGACGGCGTCAGCCCAGACACAGAGGTCGCGAGGGACCCAGAGGGAGCAGGACTTAGGAAAGTCCCGCCAAAGCCATCGGCCCGCAAGCCTTTGCCGAGGCGACCGCGAACACCGTCGAGATCCCCACCAGGATATCGTGGACGGCAACCGGAAGGCACCAAAAAGTGGAAGGGTGTCAAGCACATCATACGGGGTCAAACCCTGGGATACAGCAACAAGGGGCGACCGCCCAAGGGAAAAGGTAAAGGGAAATGGCACCGAAGATGAGGAGACCGGCAAGAGCAGAAGAGCCCGATCGCAGGAGACGAGGCCTACGTCGACCCGCCGCTCATGCAGTGGACATGGGCCCTCGGGGCGAAGAAGCCCTGCCCTGGGATCCGAGCATCGGGGATCTGGTGGTTGCAGAGGCAGCGCATTACTACGGGACACCATGTCGCTTCACGGGGCGCATTCTCGAGGACAACAGGGACGCATCCGGGCGGCACCTGAGCGTCAGGCTTCATGGCACAGATCACGAAGCCCTTTTGACCTGGGCCACAGGCGCCATGACCGCAGCCCGAGTACATCTTTGCCCCGAAGGATGCTCGAGGGAAGCCGAGGGACCCGGCCTCATACATTGCAGCGACCTCCGCACCATCAAGTCCTTAGAGGAGTTAGTCGGAGTCCCCTGGCGCGACGTGTTGTTGGAAGGGCGTACGAAGCCCGACGACGAGCTGGCAGGCTTGAGGAGCAGAATGGAAGCAGTCGGGGGACCAGGCCCTGCAGCAACAGCGGCGGCGGCAGAGATCGAGGTGAAGGAGGCCAAGGAGAAGGAAGAAAAAGAGAAAAAGAAAGAAAGGAAAAAGAAGAAGCGGAAGAGAAGCCATTCCCCGAGGTCAAGGAGCGGAGAGTCAAAGAGGGGGAGATCAAGGAAGAGAAAAAAGGAGACGGGGAAAGACCCTGGCAGTTCATCCAGCTCCTCGAGCAGTTCAACAACGGTCGAATTCAAGGAGATCTCCCAGGAGGTATTGTTCCGAGGATCGGGAATGGACCCTCATGTCCGAACCCGGCGGAAGCAGCGGCGCCGGGCACAGCGCATGGCCCGACGATCTCGCGACAAGAAGGAGGAAAGCAGGTCGGGGTCGTCGGAGGACGGGGGGGACTTGGCCCTGAAGGGGGATCAGATCTTCGGCGAATCCCAGAAAATCCGCGGGATTGCACTGCAGTTTCCAGGTGTCCTGACGTCGCAGGCGATCAAACAGATGCAACAACTCCTGGTGCAGGAAGTGGGGCTCGATCATCAGCGGGGGGGTCCCTGGAGCCCCACTTTACTCAGATACTTCAGACAAACTCTCTTCCGCAAAATGTCAGGACCAATGGCGAGGGAAGCTTTGACATTATCTACAATAGGAGATCAATTATTGAAGGGCATGGTGCCCGGGGCGATGGACACCCTGATACAGAGGCTGAAGTCGCTCGAAGCCCAGTCCACCGGCCTTGCATGGACATCCGCCCAGCGGATGGAACTTTTGCCCCCAGACGGGGCCAGCCTATCGTCACGGCAGGAGCTCTCGATTGCAACAGCGGAGCACCGCGCCGAAGTGAAGGCTCACCAGGCCGGGAGTTGGAAGGACTGGAGCAAAGGAAAGGGGGGCAAAGCAGAAAAAGAAGAAGGCGCCAAAGGCAAAGGGAAAAAAGGGAAGGCAAAACCCAAAAAGGATTAGAGGCTGAAGTGGGCCCAGAGGGCAATGGCAATATAAGCACTACGAACTCGGGGCGGGCGTGCCCTGGTGACGAGTTGGCAGATACATCACGGGGGGATGCCCTGGAAGCTCGGGGACGCAATACAGGCGATACAGCAGCGACCCTGGGGGATCGGGGGCAAAGCCCTGAGCAGGACAGTTTTTTGAACGATGAGGTCATTGGCGCCCGGTTGAAGAGGCAGACAATTGACCCACCTGGGGCTTTGGCTTCAACACGGTGCACTACGATGCGGGGGGTGAACCCTGTGGGGGCAGAAGTGGAGGATGTGCCATTCCCTCCCCTGCCCCCTGGCATTTCTCCAGATGTGCCGCTTGCTAGCGTGTGAACACCCCGGGGAAAAAAGCCCTGTGCGTCGCCGAGAGGCGAGAAAAGGACTGTGTGGCAAGAGGCTTTGGGAGATGGGGGAGGACCTGGTCGGAGAGTTTCGAAGGGTGTCGTCGCTCTGCAGCCAGTCCACGGCAAAGGGAGGGTTTCCGGACGCTTTAGGGGCTAAGGACACTTTCCCTCTGCCCACCTTTCGAACCCAGATCGCCCTCGCTCTCGATGCCGCTAAACCTTGGGTCATTGCATGGGTACAAGCTATTTGCATGGGCCTGAATTCGTTATGGGGTTGCCCGACGGTTTCGCTGCAGGATGGACAATCCTCCTTGGTGCATGAGATGTCAGAGGTGCACACCCGCATCCTCCGGTCGATCGCTCGTGACGTGGCTCGGCTGGGAGGGGTTGGCGAGGTGACGGAGTTTTTTGAATGGGACTCTTTTTTCAGGACGCGGACTATTGATTATAAGGGGGATGAAGTCAAGACTGCGCAGCAGTTTACCTGGAGGAACATCCAGCCCGCCATACCCCGTGAAATCGGTGTGGTGGAGCTGAAGGACATCTGTGAGCAGGGATGCAAGCACTACATTGAACACTTCCCCAACTTTCTCAAACCGTCGCACGAATGGGGACACGCGCGCAAAGCAAAAGTCATGGTAGCAGACAGGGACTGGACAGAGGTAGCCACTGGATTGCTTGAGGCCGGTATTTTCGGGGTCATCCCTGAGTCGGAGGTTTTTAAGGTGCATGGAAGACCCTTGCTAAATGGACTGTTTGGAGTGGAGAAACACGAAGAAGTGGAGGGCATCCCTGTTTACAGGCTAATTATGAATTTAGTGCCACTCAATGCACTTTGTCAAGGACTTCACGGGGACATTACAACCCTGCCGCACTGGTTTGGGATGACGCCGTTCCACATCCAACCGCATGAATCCATGGTGGTATCAAGCGAGGATCTACGGTGTTTTTTCTACACACTGCGGTTGCCTAGTTGCTGGTACCCCTATGTATGCTTCAACAAGAGGTTACCGCCGGAGTTGGTGCCTCCGGAACTTCGGGGGCAGCCTTGTTATCCCTGTTCAAAGGTTCTGCCGATGGGTTTCCTGAACAGCGTTGGCATAGCCCAACACGTGCATCGGGTCCTGGCTAGGCGTTCACAAGTTCACAACCAGATGCGTGATACGGCGTCACAGGAGATACGCAAAGACAGGGTGCTACCAGAGGGGGCGACAGTCTGGAGGGTTTATCTTGACAACTATGACCTGCTCGAGAAATACCCCCACGAGGTGCTAGGAGGTATGGTCGAGGAGGTTGCCCCAGAGGTTTTAGCGCTAAGACAGGAATACCAGGCATGGGGACTCCCTCGACACCCCGGCAAAGCAGTGAGCCGGAAGACAGTACAAGGAGCAGTCGTTGACGGGGAACGGGGCATTGCTTACCCTAAGGGGCAGAAGTTGTCCAAGTATGTCACCATCGCCTACCAGCTGGTGAGTGAGTCACACTGCTCGCAAAGACAAATGCAGGTAGTTTGTGGTGGCTTGGTGTATTTCTCCACCTTCCGTCGACAGCTTCTCGGAGGGCTTAACCTCTGCTGGGCGTTTATCGAGTCGTTCAACTCTTGTGGGCGGCACAAGCAACTCATCCCAATTGGAGTAAAGCTGGAGATTATTCGCTTCTTATGCCTAGTCCCTCTCTGCCGTATGGACTTCCGCCTGAAGATGAACCCAAGGGTCACCTGCAGCGACGCGTCACAGCATGGAGGAGGTGTCTGCGTAGCCACGAGCCTCACAAACTACGGGGAAAAGGTGGCCCTGGGCGAGGAACGTCGTGAGATGGTGGCAGGTGGCGGACCACGGATCTTGAGCATTGGTCTCTTTGATGGGATCGGGTGCCTCAGAGTCGCCCTGGATCTGCTTGGGTGTGACGTGATAGGCCACATCTGTGTTGAAAAGGACGCTGCCGCCCGCCGGGTGGTTGAGCACCACTTCCCAGATAGTTGGCACTATGACGATGTTGCGGAGATTTCGACGGAGGACGTTCAGCGGTGGGCGCTACGTTTTGGGCAGGCCTCGCTGATCCTAATTGGTGCTGGACCACCATGCCAAGGAGTCTCAGGACTCAACAGTCAACGCAAGGGGGGCATTGCGTGATGAGCGATCGTCATTGTTCGTGCACGTGAAGCGATTGCGTGAGTTGGTACAGTGTTGTTTCCCTTGGGGGCAAGTCCACTGCTTGATGGAGAGCGTAGCATCAATGGATGATCGTGACAAGCACATCATGACGGAGTCGTTCGGGGATCAACCCTGGCAAATCGACGCTGGGACGTTTTGTTGGTGCAGCAGGCCACGGCTGTATTGGATCAGCTGGGAGCTCAATGAGGAGCAGGAAGACGTGGAGATTGATGGCAGGCGCGTGATATTGACGGGGCATCAGCCCTGGACGTCATCGGTGGAAGCTGGATGGACAAAAGTCGACGGAGACAGGCCTTTCCCTACGTTTACAACGTCAAGACCACGTACATCACGGGGACATCGCCCTGCAGGCCTGGATGCGTGCGACAAAGCCACCACCACCCGGTGGGAGGACGACCTACATAGGTTCCCGCCATACCAGTACATTCCACGCAATTGTGTGGTCAACAAACGTGGTGACTACAGGCTTCCGAATATCCGTGAACGAGAATACATGATGGGGCTGCCCGTAGGTTACACGCTGATGTGCATGCCCAAGTCAAAGCGGAAGCTCCCCGAGTGCATGGACAAGCGGCTGACCTTGGTCGGGAATGCCTGGGCTGTTCCAGTGGTCAGTTGGCTTATTGGGCAATTGGTAGGACCACGGGGAGCTGGACCCCTGTTGCCTCCGGCTGAGATCCTTTCTCGGCTGACCTTGGAGGGGAATCCGTATATCCAGTCGCGTCTTCTCAGAGCACCGCTCAAGACGGATCAGCGTGCAAGTACAGGAGCAGAGGAGGCCTTGGCACAGCACTTAGGACGTCTAGTTTCCACAAAGGGGTCTGACCTTATGATCACGGCGGCGCAGGATGAGATTCAGAGCTATCAGCGGCTTCGACATACTGTGAATGCAAAGATGTGGCGTTGGAAGGTGGTATCCGGCTGGAGGTGGCGAACGCCGGGAGAGCGCATCAACTCGTTGGAGCTTAGAGCTATCTTGGCTTGTCTCCGATGGCGATGTGAGCATCTGGGGGAGCATGGATGTCGCATCCTTCACCTTACAGATTCGCTGGTCCGCCTACACAGCCTCAGCAGGGGAAGGACATCATCACGCCGCTTACGCAGAACCCTTTGCCGTATCAACTCGCTTCTATTGGCTCACAACCTGGGTGCCCTTTGGGGCTATGTTCATACTGACCTCAACCCGGCGGATAAGCCGTCGCGGTGGTCAGTGAAGACGAAGTTCAAGCATGCCAAAGGTCGTACTTGAGGGGACCACTCAAGCCAGTAGAGCGAAAGAAAGGCAAAGGTTAGGTACTTTGAGGGGCCTTACGGTCCAACCTGCCACACGTGTGCGGTATGATCGAGCTTTGAATCGCTTCCTGACCTTTCTCAAAGAGGAAGGTTTGGAGTTGCCTACCCGTCGCAGCCTGCTAGACCCTCTCGTGATGGAATACATAGAGCATCTCTGGCGCACCGGGGAGGGGCGTGGACTGGCCGCCGACACCCTGGCGTCATTGCAGGACTTTGACGCGAAAATTCGGGGGCAACTCCCTGGTGCCTGGCGCCTTGTCAAAACGTGGGTCACGCACGAACTGCCCAACAGGGCTCCGCCCATGCCTGAAACCATCCTCCACTCCATGGTGGGATGGAGCTTATACCATCAGCATTTTCCCTTTGCTACCAGCCTTTTACTTTGTTTTTACGGCGCCCTACGCACGGGTGAATTGCTAGATGTTACCAAGCGTCGGATCGATGTTTCCGAAAACCTCCGAGTGGCTGTTGTAAGTCTTGGCCTGACAAAAGCCGGCAAGAGGGCTGGCGCACAGGAAAGTGTCACGGTAGGCCATGACACAGCTTTCCGTTACTTGCAACAATGGATGTCCCTTGCTAGTTCACGCCAGCGACTTTGTCCGCCAGCGGCCCGTTGGCGCAAACTTTTTAAAACGTGCATAGAAGCCCTGCACCTGGAGCCCCTAGACCTGAGACCATACTCTCTCCGAAGGGGAGGGGCTACGTGGTGGTTTTGCCAGCATGGGAACCTAGATCGCGTAATGCTTCTAGGTCGCTGGCAAGCCCAAAAAACGGCTCGTTTATATTTGAACGAGTCAAGAGCCGTTTTGACAGAAATGCAACTTGGTCCCTTTCAGCAGTTTTTGACACCATACCGTACTTTCTTTGCAAATTCCACCCCCAAGTCTTTTAAAACACTTGAGCCGCTGCAAAGCAGCAGGCCGTCCGCCGGAACTCGGCGGCTCGGGGGACGTGGAAAGAAGGGTAAGAAAACCCTTAAGAGACCTTCGTTGGGGGGG